>JAPZDW010000005.1:12851928-12863182 GCA_029814725.1 Acanthurus nigricauda
TCCAATGGTTTTGGGTTTTTTTTCGGGGGGGTCGTATCCTTCTCACCTTTTTCACACCTGACCCGTTTTCATGCCTTTTGATAATCATTACAGATGTAACTGTGAACATTCTGAGCAAGACCTTGGAGAAGTTTGCTAAAAAAATTTAACTAATTTTTTTGTGTTTTTCTTAGTCTTATAGCTAAGTATGCATAGGTACGACTTTAGCATGGTTCATCAAAAATGCTTCAGTAAAAGTGGATGTAAATCAGTATAGAGGAATTGCAGTCTGCAGTCCTTAAATGAATTCATTATTGTGTTTATTATTTCTTTCAGAAGGTAAAGGCAGATAAAGCTCACAAAAACAATGGTGGTCACAAAATTCCTCTTTTTTTTCTTTTCAAAAAAGGCATTTCCATGAACAAAAATACAGTAATTCAAATTTGTTTCCATTTAGCACTTCATATTTGTATAACATTACAAAGAATGACATTGTTTTTTCATAAAAATTATCACATTAAATGTTGACTTTGCAAAAACTTCTTTCGCCCCAGTTTCTTGATGAAGTAATACATTGATATTATACTGGTCCTTAGTAAGCAGTAATAATTATTCTATTGAAACTAAGTAGTACAGTGAACATATTGGTCCTCAGTGAGTAGTTCAAAATGTTAAAAACATTGCAAAATAAACTTCGATAGTTACATCTTTATAACAAAGTAAAACTCTTCTTTTGATTATACTTGTGATCAGTGAGCCTTGGTTTATAACAAAGCAAATAATGCAGGAAAAACATATAATAATGATAAAGACATTGATTTTTGCATTTCATAATAATACAGTAATGATATCAATATCACTACTCAGTGAGCAGTTATAAATTTCTACAGTGCACAAAATGGTTTGATATTTACTTTCTCATGGTGAACTATGGTAATACATAGATTGATTTTTATTAAAAACTCAAACGTCTTTCTATTTCAGAATATTCATAACAGTCATACCATTCTTGTGTTTGTCCTGCTAAATTAAGAGGTATGCTCAATTTATAGTAATAATTTAATATCACAATGTAGCTCACAGCATTTTGACATAAAAAAAACTCCTACATTGACTGCCAAACAGGACGTGTTTGTTGTCCTAAATCCCTAATTCACGTATGCTTCTACTTTACTGAGAAGCTCAGATGCCTTGTTCAGTGCTAGCATTTCATTTTCTGATTTGAACTGTCCGTTTGGAATATGGGGAAATCGATGGAAGTTAGGATACTGAGTCCTTTTGGCATCAACTCCCAGCATTCTCAGATATTCCACAATCTGAGGCAGATCTCTCAGTTGGACACTGTAATGAGAAACTTGTGCAGCTATGGCTGAAATTTAGCTACTGGTGGGACGTTTACCGTCTCTTTTGTACTGTGCTGCTGTGAGAGACTTTTCCACTGCTTGATGAACTTTGAACAGACACCACTCTGTACTCCCAACACAAATGTCGTTGTGAGCTGCATTGAGATCACAGCGAGCTTGTCTACACCAGCGCTGGGCCTCCTCTCTGTTCGGCTTTGGGATGTTTTCATGATAGAACCAAAAGTTGTGGCTCCGGTTTCTTCTATGGAATCTCTCTCGGCCAGTCCTGTGATGCCTGGCCTCTTGATTCCACTGCTGATAGAAGTCTCTGAAATTTGAGTTTCCCCTTGGATAGGATGCGCCTCCAGTTCTTAAATTGCATGTGCCATTCTCGAGCTCATCAATTTGATTTTTCAGGTATTTGAATGCCTCTGTGGCGATAAATTCACAGTCAGGGTTTTTGTCAGGATGCCACCTCAGGAACAGTCGTTTGATGGCTTTCTTCCTCTCCTCCTCTGGAAGAGTCCAGATCTCTTTCAAACATCTGTCTATTTCCTTTTTAGCTTCATCTAAAGAGGCTGGTGAGGATCGTGTAGATGAAGAACTTGTGCTTGATGGTTGGGAAGTATGTGGCGCAGCTCCTATCAGTGGNNNCGCAGCTCCTATCAGTGGCTCCAGCTACATGCAAGGAGTTTCAGCTCCTGCTTTCTTTTGTCGTTTAAACTGATAAAGGTCAAGACAACTGACTTCAACTGGCTCATCTTCACCAATCTCTACTTTGTATCGCCTTGAAAATGGTCCAGAGTGCCCAGGCAGTTCTTCGACAATAACTGCATAGATGTACGTGTTGTTAGTGCTGTAGCCAACATATTCCCCCTCTTCAAAGTTATTGATGATGTTCATGTCTAAGAAATCATGCCATTCCTCTGGAATTTCTGTTCCAGGAGGTGGAGGATTGTTGCGTCCTGTTTCAGCACTGTCACAGTCATGAATCCCATTCTTAGCCAAAGCTCTCTGAACCTCCTCCATACTGTCACACATTAGAAGTTGCCCAAGGACTGAAACATGATTTGATTCAATTTGGTTATCTAAAAGAGCAATTATCTCCTTTGTTAATGTCATATTGACATCATTGATCACCTTTGGAGCCATGTCATTGTTGTGTCTCAGGTAAAAGATACAACCTTGTTGCCCTCGTTTGACAAAAACATCAGTTTCATGAGCAGTTTTGTGTAGTGCCTCTTTTTCCAACCACAGCATTGTTTCCAGGTTCTGGCAGCAAACAATCTGAATGCTGCCAAAAGCCCTCTCACACATGTCGGTGGCATCTTCTTGTGTTATTTCTCCATGTGACTGCTCTCTGATAAGACAGACTAGTCCATGTCTGAATGCTGGTAGTGACAGATGTCTGTCAAACCATCCACTAAATTCACAGTCAGTCTGAAACTCACAAAGCTGCAGGTGTGATTCCACTATTTTCTCCTCAGTAAATTTTGACAGCATTTTAAGCTGAAATTTCTGAGGCAGCACTTGGATTAACTGATGATGCTTATAGTTGTCCTTGCCCAAATGACATTCACTGAGTTTCTCAAGCAACAAGAACTTATTCTCCCGCGCGTCTTCTAACCTTTTGATCTCAAACATGGTGTCATTGTAGTAGAGTGTGTGGGATGGGTATAATTTACCATCCACTGCTGGGAGGTACAAAATCTTGACATCGTCAATGCTGGACTTGTTTCCTTGTGCTTTCATTAACTGCAAAAGCTGTTGAACAGCACGTTTTACAGTTTTCTGTTGGTTTGGGTTGAGCTTTTGTTTGTCATAGGAATCAGCATAAACTGCTGCCAGAACATTACAATACTGCGCTGCTGTAGGCTTTTCCTTTACACCAATTTCCTTGAAAAACTGTGCAAAAGCTAAGTTCTCCAAAGAAATTTTGTACAAGTATGGTCTAAACTCTTGTTCATAGGGGAGTGAAAGACATACATCAGCAGTCCTGACAAGTTTTGTGTCTTTTTCAACCAACACAACAGGCAGACCAGCAAATGGTTGGCCTTTAAACTCTTGTTTTCTCAGGTATTCATAAGAGCTTCGAAACACTTTGGCTCTGGTTTTAATTAACTGGACAGTTTCACAGGTTGACTGGCAGATGTTTCTCATGTTGCTGGTAACACATCGTAGAGGTGGTTGTTCATGAGCTCCTGCTTTTTTCATCATTTGTAGCAGCTTTTGTCCCAAATAAACAGGCAGATGTATAATCGGCATTGAAGACCAAATCAGATCTTGGTGCTCACAATCCCTTTCAATTAAAGATCCTCTGATTTTAACAGCAGTTCTCTCAGCTGCAAATGGTTGATGATAGCTGCGAAGATCTTCTCGAATTTTCTCTGGAAAAATGAACTCGATGTCAGCCATCCTCTCCAGCAAGTCCTCCTCTTTTTTTTCACTGTTAGTCACAATATTCAAGGCTGCTTTGAAAATTAATGATGATTTCACTTTCAACGCTCCAAGTTCCCAGTTTCCCTTTGCTTCTGATTCTAGCTGGAGTGCAAACTTTATTACTTCATCTTTAGACACAACATGCCTCATTCCAAGTTCTTGGAGAAACCTTTTTGGTCGTTCTTTCATCTCCGGATGTCCATCACACAGCTCAGTCCAAAATCTCTCAGGCACAAACCTCTCTTGGGGCAACATTTTCTTATATAGATCAACATTCTCATCAAAATAGTATGAGGCTGCCTGCAGTGCACCAAGAGAACTTCGAATCAGTTTGACTCCTTTCAATGAGGAGATGATTTGGTCCTTGTACTTAGTATAACTAAAGTAGTCATGTTGAAGTAACAGAACCAGTTTGAGGCACTGAAGCAGCTGCATCTCTGTAAGTGAGTGCACAACAGGCAGAATGAACTTCATGAAATACTGGAAGTCATCCAGGATTTGAATGTTCAGTATTTGCGACAAACTGTAGTTCTCTGGATTGTTTTGGAGAAAAATGCTGTTGCTCTCTGGTGGGTTGAACAAATCTGAAAATGTCCTAAAATGTGTGCTGCTGAGAATAAATACCTCTTTAGGTCCATCAATCCTTACTCTGTTACCATGTATTGTTTCAAATAATGGTAAGGATTTGAGCTTTCTCTGGTATTCTTGTTTATTTTTGGACTCAGATACACCTTCCTGTAGGAAACGCTGAAGCCCTTTCATCTCTTCAGGGGAAAGTTTAGAAAACTTGGAATGGTTAATGTTGTAGACCTGGTCCAACACAGAGCTTTTATCATTCACATCCATAAGTTCACTCTGCAGATGTAAATGTAAATGTCGGTCTATCTCAGAGAAGAATACAATGTCAGC
The DNA here is from genome assembly GCA_029814725.1 of Acanthurus nigricauda. Classification (NCBI taxonomy): domain Eukaryota; kingdom Metazoa; phylum Chordata; class Actinopteri; order Acanthuriformes; family Acanthuridae; genus Acanthurus; species Acanthurus nigricauda. Next base: position 12,856,599 of record JAPZDW010000005.1, read on the forward strand.
CCTCATAAAACCGAGCTTACAGAGGATGCTTAGCATGTCTGCTTTGGAGAAGAGAATCACCTTTGGCATGTCTTCCATTTTTTGCAGGAGGCGTTTGTTGTCTGATGTTGGACACACAACAGGAAAAATGCAGCAGTCTTTAAAAAGCTGCCTCACATCACTTAATGTCGGACCTTGTCTCTCATCCACAGATGTTGCAGATTTAATCTGACTTGAGAGGAACATCCAAAGTTTTTTCAACCACTTTAACATTGTCTCACTGGGTACATGAAGACCATTGTGTGGATCAACTTCACAGCTCTGAACAAGACGCTGAATGATGGGCTTCAGATATTGCACTGCATGTTGAAGTGTCAAACCTCTGACAAGGTTGAATCTTTGCAGAACATCAATGTGGTGGTAGTTGGTTTGATAATCTGCAAAGTGAGCCATATAAACAATGAATAGACTTTCATGTACTGATATCAGCTTGGGAGATTTGGAGTTAAACACTCTTAAAACTTTGTCTGTTGTGAGAAGAAGTGGAAGCCCATCTAGTAAACAGGACTTGTCTTTGGTGATCTTTTTCAAGTCTTTCTCAAAATTGCTTAAGCAAAAACTCAAGAGCTTTGAACATCTTGTTTCATCTTTGATGAGCGTGGCAGTTATGGGCAGGGGTAAATCCTCATCTGTTTGAGCAGGGTCATTGAGAGGCTTTTCTCTCAAGAAAGTCTGAACAGCTGTAGGATTTACATCCTTTACTTGGATTCCAGCAGATTTGAAACTTTTCCAAACTTTGTTCATTTCCTTAGAATAAGGAACCAGTGTCATTCCCAGATCTCTCAAAATGGGATTAATCTTGTCACTTCCTGTGTGTGTCAGGTAAGGGGCCTTAGTTGAATCAGTTTCTCTGACATTAACCAAGTCAAAAGAGTACTCTTTCAGCTCTTGGTTTGCAACCAGACGTGTTGAACTCCTCAGCACTGGAATCACATTGAGACCTCTGTCTTTGATTGATCTGTACACCTCATGTATCATTTCATGCCATTCCTGACCAACATCTTCAGACACAGTCGGCCAAAAACGCAAGTATGAGACACTCAAGCATGACTCAATTTGTGAAAAAGAGACTTTCTTGTCTGCAATGTTTTGGCTGATGTAATGAAGGAGATCTGCATACAGCGGGGCAATGACTTTCTGTTTTAAATAACTATTCCAGTTACATTTTTGACTTTGTCCATCTTCTTTCCAAAGGCCTCTCCTGGCAGAATCTACCTCAAAGTTTGCATTGACGTTCACTGGCAGTCCTGTCTTCCCTGGCAAAGGAAGTGAACAAAAGGCTTTTCCAATAAGATTCATATAGCTGGATGGTTCTAGACTCTTGCAGCTCCCAAGTGCTGCGATTGCTGCCTGGGGAAGTTTGTCTGGTAGTGTTACTTCTATCACATCTTTGTTTTGGGAGGAGCCAAACTGTTCTGCAATGATCCATTTACTTTGCCTTTTATTGGAGGTTGAAATCGTGGTTTCGTAAATGGCCTGGTGTGGAGTTCTGGTTTTGTCAGATTGTTGTGCATTTTTTTGAAGTTTTTCAAAAGCCTCTTTTTCCTCTCTGCTCGTCTGTGTTAGACTTTTTTCAACCACAAATATGGTTTTGAGTTCCTCTGAATGTTCGTTGATAACATGGACTTCTATTTTGCAGATGTTTTTCAGAAACAGAATTAGTCCCTCAGGATCTTCCTGGAGGGCAGAACATAGCTCTTTCATGTCACGGTCGGTGACTTCCTGTTTAGATATTTCAGAGCTGTTTGTCATGGTTCCCATCCTTAGAGGTAATCTGAACATGGTGCCCTCTTCAAGAGGAAATTTTTCAGGAAGAAAGGTTTTGTAGACATCCATGTACATGTTCTTGAAAGTGTCAGCTAGCTTAAAGCCGGCTCCAGCCTTTGGATTGTCATCATGACTTTCAAGGTATTTTCGATTGGGATCAGAAATGCAGAGGAATTTATCTCCAGTGACGATTGAAGGGCAGTCAGTAAGATGGTAAACAGAGTTGAATCCTATTCCGTATTTTCCCGTCTTCCCTGTTGAGTTTTGTTTTCCTCCCTCTCCCAGCTGTTGAATGCCTTGAAGGTCAGCATCAGAAAACACTTTGTTGTTAAACACGCACAATGCTGGACCCTGCAGATGGTTCCAGTTCTCCCCAAATGTTTTTACTGTGCCATGCTGTCGTCTATCCCAAACAAAATGAATTTCTGTTGCCTCTGCATCATCAGCATTTTGGAGAAGCTCTTTCAAGATGTCCTTTTTTGATGGGTATGCTGAAATTATGTTTTTAATACGAACAGTTAATTTTTCCTGCTGTTTAAAGGGAAAAGCAAAAGGAGAACTGTTCTCAATGGCATAGTTTTTCAGAGTATGATGCCTGGTAGTTTTTATTCTAAAGTGGCAAGCAATCACACGAGGGATATTCTCATGGCACAATGTGATACCTGGAGCGACTGGCATCCACGGGCTGTCATTGAAAAACATCTCACTTGCAGGTTGTAAAACACTGTGTTCATTGGGTATCAGACAGTAACCCGCTGTTTTCTCTTTGGCCTCATAAATCCCTTTGTTTAAAACTGTGAGGCACACTGAGAGATCACTCTTTGGCAGGGGATTATTGCCATATTGGGAGTGCAATTCCTTGAGCACGGTTTGAAATTGAGAGGTTGTGAAACATTTTTCAACGCCAACACTTTCCCAGAGCCTACTGAAATAAGTAAAGACAGGAGGTAGTACATAAAGGTATGGTTTTGCTTCAAAATCTCCATTTTCTGCGACACAGTTTACATTCACAAATGTGCCGTCAACAAGAATGAATGGGAATGAATTTGCCCTCAGTGAAATGTAACTGGAATCATCAAAGTCACCAAGCCACTGATCCAGAAACTTATAGCATTCACATGTTATTTTAAAAAGCATGGATCTGTCGATGAATTGAGCCTGTTTACTTGCTACTTGCAGTTGCTGAAGTACAGTCTCAGGGCTTGGACTGTTATGAACTCCCAATATTTGTAGCACTGGATCAGTGTAGTGAATGTTCAGATTGGTGTTATCCAGCACAGGTTGTGTCAGGTTAACAAGCAGGGAGCATTTGTCACTAAATACATCTGTGGGTCTTTTAAATGTTACATTTCTTCCCATTCTTGTATATCCAGGAGAAAATGCTGGCAGAAATTCAGTCTTCCTTAGTTTTTTCCATTGGGGAGAGTTTTTGTCATCCATGTGTTTCTTCATAAGTTCAAGAAGGCACCTCAAATGCTCATAAGCTTTCTTTTTGTCAGTGTTCCAAGTTTTGCTGATCATGCCTGCTTTCTCTGTGATGTCTTCAAAAGGGAGATGATAATTTGCCATTCCGAGCTCCAACAAGCGCTGAATCCTTTTGGGGGAGCAAAAGTCGTTTTTAGTACCCCCAAGCAGGCGTCCCTCTCCTGGTTCAAAGAGACAGGCCACTTTCCCTGACGGATGAACAAGTTTCTTGATATACTGGAGCTGCCCGCTTTTGGTGGGAATGCATGGATAGCGGACAAGCAGACTGTCAATTTCTTCCATGTTAAGGTCAATAGCATGCAGCAGAAGAGTATCTCTACTCTGAGGGTCAATGGTGTCAATGTTGTTAAACACTACTCCCCGATAAAACTTCTCCCAGTCCATTGTTCTGTTCTGCAAAACCTCTTCTTGGCCAGCCTGTTTAAAGCTACATCTCAACCACTGTGGAAGAGAAACAACAAGGTTTGGTGCCTTCACATATTTCTTGCACACTTGCACCACGAGGGTACTGATGTGTTTATCCTCTTCAATGCTCTCATGTAGAAATATGGCACTGTTCATTGAGCACCAGTGTTGTCCGTCACTAAAGAGCTCTGGACCGATGGAGTGCTGGGCGATGGCAGAATAAAAAGCATCCACCAAAGGTCTGAAAGTTTCACTCACTTTCTTCCTGTCAGGCCAAAAGGTGTGATAATTGTAAGTTTCCAGTTTCTGGTTTTCAGACATTTTCTTGAGTTCCAAGAGTGCGGTGACATAAGCATTCACAACAGGGTCCTGAAGAAGGGCCTTGTTCCAGTCATGTTTCACTCCACTCTCCCAAAGACCTTTTCGGTTGCTTGTGACAGCAAATGTTCCATTTACATTAACTGGAAGACCTGTGTTAATGGAAAGAGGGAGGAAGCAGAACGCCTGTCCTACAAGATCTGTTTGTGTTGGGGCCAGTTTCCCAGTTTCTGGGTCGTACTGCAAAGGCACAGCAACCCCCCCAATCGGCAAAGAGAACTTTGCTTGCTTGTTTTCTTGAAGGGCCATTTTCAAAGACTGATTTGTCCCAAAGCAGTTGTACAGAAGCCAGAAGTTGACTTCAGTATCACCAGATTGCTCACTGGTTATTTGGTTAATGCTGAGTGTGCAGCAGGCTATGACCTCTTTGCATTTTCCATCCAGTTTCATCAATTATTTCTCAGCTTCACGCTGACACTTTGACACATTATCAGGTACACTGATTGTGCTTTCAGTGGTTTTGGAGACAGTGAGGACAGTTTCTATTTCATCATGTCTGGGTGGAGTGGATGCATCTTTGGACAAACTGTGTAGAGATAATGTGTTGATGTTCTTCAAAAACAGCAGGTAAATTTGTGAACTTGCAGTAAAGTCTTGTTGAAAAATTATGATATCGTGTTTGTCATACACCTTTGTGCTTATTTCTGATTGCAGAGCCTCTTCTTCAGTTCGGAAAGGTAGTCTGATCAGAGTGCCTGGATAGGGTTCAGAAGGACTTTGTTTGGTGAAATGACAACCAAAAATATGCTCATATGGCCCGAATTGACCAGGGAAACAATGGAAGAGTCGCTGTTGAGAGAGATTCAGCTTGATTCCAGGATTTGTCTGATGTTTGATGTGCTTCCTAAGGTGAGTTACATTTGGATCGAGTATGAGAAGACTGTTACCACTGAGGATAGAAGGAATGTCTGTCACATGATACACGGTATTGAACCCAAGTCCAAACTTTCCAATTTTCTCCACTTTGTCTTCCTTTGAGGCAGAGCCAACTCTGACAATATTTTTCCAATCCTCAGCTGTAAACCGCTCATTATTAAATGCCCAAAGACAAGGTCCCTGACAAAGGTTCATGTCAGGGTCAATGAGGCTTTCTGGGGGGTCTCTGTGCACTCTGAAATCCACCAAGAATTTACAGGCTTCTGCCCCAGCATCCTCTGCATTCTGAATGAGCTCCTTGAAGATGTCACTTTCTTCATCATACTCTTTAAGAATGTTTTTTATCCTTGTTGTTATCGGTTCAGACTGTCCACACTGTTCGATTCCCACTAACTCTGGATCAAGGATGTATGTACTGAGAAATCGAATGTTTAACCAATCAGCCGTACCTTTTGAGATTCCCTCATGTATGACATAAATTTCTTCCTGGCTGTACTGAAGCTCATTTAATCCATTTTTGCTTACATCACAGAAGACTGCCATCGACAGTGGTTTAAGGGTGTGTTGTTTGCCCTCTAAGAGGACTGGCACAGGGATGTCATCTTGGACTGTCTTCTTCTCTGTCCAAAGCCAGTTAAGAATTTCTATTGACACTTTTATTTCAGAAGAACTTGCAAATGGCTGCTGCCTGTCTCCAACGGTTTGCTGAATGGAATAAAGAATGCTGACAATTTCTTTATCTGAAAGTGATGTTCTCAGGCCAAACTTCTGAAGCAGCCTCTTGTATGGCAGGAATTCACTTGGCACCTTCCCAATGTAAGAGCTCAGATCTAGACCAGGGGGGTAGTCTAGAACCAGATCCTGTGGCGATACGAAGTGGCTGTGGTTCCACAACCAGCATGTGTCTTTGTCCATCACTGTTTCAAAGTCAGAGATGTGGTCTTGCATGTGCTCATAAATGCTGCGCAGCCTTCTTTTGAATTCTGCATTCGTGTCAGGATCTGACATTGTCTGTACTTTAGACGCCAAGACCGACAAATTCTCCATCACTTTTTCAGGTGGGGGAAGGCGTTCGAGACCAAGTTCACTGGTGAGTCTGTTGCTGAAATTTCTCACCAGAGGCATTACATGGCCAACAATGTTCTCATACATAGAATGTCTTATTTCATCTGGACGGAAGAAGCTTTCCTGAGATTTGTCACTTTTTTTGTCATCACTGGATATAGAGCATGGGACCCATTTTAGCATTTTGAGGCAGTTAAGTTGGCTTTGAGAAAATTTTGACAGTAGATCATTAGTATCCAATATTTTCAAGAGCACCTGAGCTCTTTCAAGAGCCTTCGCGTGAGAGTCAACACGCAGGTGGTCAATAAGTTTGGCAGCATGCAACAAGTGTTCAGGAGACACATCTACCTCTTTATTTATCAACCCAAGATCTGTTAGACTTGTAAGCATCTGTGATGTGTCAGTGTATGAAGGTGGGGGAAAGAAATCTGACTCAAAGATGACTTTAAAAGTTTGAATTGTTGGATCAAAAAAGCTTGAGGCCTTTTTCAGCTCTCCATTAACTTCAATGAAGCTCAAGTCTTTACATTTGCGTTTCAAATGCTGATTTTGAGAGAAAAGGATATTAC
>JAPZDW010000005.1:12876104-12888077 GCA_029814725.1 Acanthurus nigricauda
TCCAATAAATGTTTATCCTGTTTCGGCCCGCGACCTAAAATGTGCTTTGAGTTTTGGCCCCATGTGCAATTGAGTTTTACACCCCTGCTTTAGGACAATAAACGTAAGTACATTTACAGTACGAATAATGTTTATAAATACTGTATTGATATAAAAACTGTACGTGTGTCCTATTAGCATTAGTTTGCTCAAAGTATAGCTTAAAAGATGGATCTGTCTGTCCATCATTTGGTCTATCACTTACTTTTAGACTTAAATATCTCAACAAATATGGTAATGAAACAACTTCTTGCACAAAGGATTCCTTACAATAAACTCCACTGACTCTGGCGATTCATATTTTTCCTCTATTGCCACCACAAGGTTCATATATTTAGTTGTTATTTTTATGTGACTATTGCATAGATTACAATGGTACTTGGTACAGACATATAAGTTGCACTGAGAATTTGATCAGCTGAACTTTTATCTAGTGCCATTATAAGGTCACAGTTTCAATTGTTTGAGTACTTGTTACCTAAAAAAGCTGAACTACTTCTCATTTTCTTATTAGTGTTAGCTGTGCTTTGTGTTTGATGCTAATTGGTAAATATTAACATGCAGTGCAAAGCGCTTTGAGTGGGCAATAGACAAGAAAAGCACTATAAACTGTACCTGCAGTCCATTTGCCATTTAAAGATCTGAAACTGTTTGTGCAATTACTCAAAACAAGACCCCTAAATAAACTCATTACTAAATAAGTGTTGAGTGTAAGATACAGAACTGTAGCCTTAAATAGTCTCAACTTACTTGACTGTGAGAGCTGCCTTATCTCAATGACAATGATCGGACTTTGGAGCGGTGTAGCAAATGTCCTTATTCTAATATCCTTCAGTTGTCTTAGGCACTCTGTTCTTCTTACTAAAGCTGTTTTCATGTATGGGCATTTATATGTTATTGCAATTTTTGTAGACCCTTTCCATGCACTTCATAATTTCAGGGTTTTTGCCTGATTCCTGGTGTCTTAGCACCCATTTATCATATTATTAAGTCCTATAATATTAAACACCATGGATTGATTAAGATGAAGAGTGTGTTTACATGTGTGTGAGTATCCTGGTTATGATCAGCTTTCTGAAGTGTCCTTGTTTTGAGAAGCCTGGATATTTGCAAGATGAAGCTCTCTGATGGAAATAAGGGTTTTGTGGTTGCCATACATATAGCTTCTACTTTGACTGTCACACATACAGTATGTGTCATCCCAACAAATGTCAAGTAACACACAAAAATGGCCTCACTGCCTGACATCTGAAGTCAAGATCTTTGCAATCTCAACTGGAATAATATTTCATACCGTGACCCTGCTATTTCTGAGCAAGTAATAACAAATCTAAATGAGACAGGACAATGTCTGAGAACAGCTGACCGATGACCCTTACTGAAGAGGAGTGAAGTCCAACCCATAGGGTCGCTCCCAGAAGGCCATTTTCTCGGTGTAATAGCTGTCCGCCTGACATGGTACCAGGATAAGGGCCGCGGATGAGGGCCACATCACACCGCCTTCCCTTAGCCAGCGGTCCCTGGCCAGCAGAACCGACTCGACCATGAACTCAAACTAGATCAAAGGAAAAAAGGACAAAAACAATATGTATTCTCACATTCCCTATGAATGACAATAACTCAGTAACAATTTTTGTCAGTGTCATTATTACCAGCAGGCAATTACCCATCCACTCAGACACCAGGATGTCCACTCGTTCAGGTAGCTCGATCTCCTCAGCTCGTCCCTGCAGCACCGTGACCACCTCCTCACAGCCGTTCTGCTTCACCAGCTGTCTGGTGTACTCTGCCATGGAACTTGCCTCCACAGCATACACCTACAATACCACAGATAATTTTACACACTGTTTACACCATGCTGTTCATCCCAAGTAGCAACACTTCTTGTCCAGCAGATGGGAGTATAAGCACACTGAAGTTCAACACAAAGAACGAATGAATAGACTGAGTGGTTAGTGGCTGACTTAAAATATGTGTCTGGATTTTCCTGGGAATTTTGCTGAAATTTAGATTAACTCAGCTGAACTCAGTTCCTAACATTTCAGCATAAGACACAGGTCTGCACACTTTCATGATATTTTAATATTACTTCCAGCAACTATGATATAATTTTGAAGACATTTTGGGGGCAAAAAATCAAAAAGTTTTTGATAAATGTTTTGCCAGATGGGTTAAAAAACTGTTGACATCTTAAGGGAAAATCCACTGATTTGACATGTTAAAGTATGTTTTGGTCTCTTCAGGAGCACCACTACATACTGTTAGTGAAAGTAGTAATTGTATTAAGCCTTTTGTTGCTTCAGAGGAGGTTGCACAAGCCTGAAGAATTGTCTGGAACTGAAGACAACAAATTTGTTAATGAAGAAAATGTAAGAGTAAGGAGTTACAAGAAGTGAGATTATTAGATGTCTGGGCACCAGGTTTCAACAAGGAAAAAGGAGTGGAATATTCTGCTGCCTAGATTTTTTAACAATATCCTGGCAGACCTGCACAATTCCAAGTTTACGATAAAACTCACCACAATGAGTATCTTTAAATGTGCGGACTTTTGTGTGCACATACTGAAGGAAGGAACAGAAAGCTCTTAGTCATTTCCTGCGTGTGTAAAGCTACTATTTGGCTTAAAATCAATGACCACACTAAAAATGATGACTTGGTTAAATTTAACTTTGGGAATCATGCCAACTTCAGTTCTTTTAATAAATGGAAGTCCCTCATAAAAGATATAATCTGAGCAGTGATTCTACAAGGTATCAGAATGTCAACTGTCTTTACTACGGACAACATAACCAGCAGCCTGTGCGCTTGTGTTATAAAGCTCAGTGTTTGTGTAACTTTCCCAACAGCCTTAACATTGACATTACCGTTGAGGGTTGTGCAAGCTGAGCGCAGAACAGGCTGATGATGCCAGTCCCACAGCCGAGATCCATCACCACCTTATTCCTCAGAGAAGCACTATTGCTGAGAATAACCTGCCGGTATGCCTCGGTGCGGCTCTTATCTGACAGCATCTCCAGGTGAAGCCTCTGTGGGATTAATAAAATAAACAACTAAATAAATAAATAAATAAAAAGTTGTATATCAGCACAACGTGCGACAAGTTGTGACACACACTTGTAAATAGAATACTAGGTGTTCTGCATGTTCTTTTACAGGGACACAAAGTACTATATGTTATAGTATTTATACTTAACATACACAAAGTACTATATGTACTATATATTACAAGAACCCAGAGTACTTACTCAGAACCCAGAGTACTTACTCCATACGTTCGATGGCCGCTATCTAATAAAAGTCCCCAAAGTTCGCACTGAATTCAGCAAGCACTCCTTTATGCATTTTGCACTCGCTGCTTGGAATTCACTACAGAAAACTCTGAACCTGAAGGAATTAGTTTCTCTTGGAACATCTAAAAACCTTGTAAGTAAACTGGAATCAGCTTCATACCATTCTCGCTCCTGCTTTACATGAAAGCCCCATTATTTAACTTTATTGCTCTGACCTGTTTGTATTTTTTTTATGTTGTTGTTTGATTTGTATTTTACCTGGCCTCTGCATTGTTCGTTTTAACTCTTGAAACTTAATGTTTTAAGCTGCTGTCTTCCCTTGGAAAAGAGATCACTATGTCTCAATGGGTCTGACCTGGTTAAATAAAGGCTAAATAAAAAAAAGTATTAAATATAATGACATTTTGACATAAATAATAATGAAATCTTTTTTTATTTTAATAATTAAAAAATTGCTTTAAGCTCAACAGCAATGGGCTGAACACCTATTCAGACTAGTGCGTCAATCAGTAAAATAACTATGTCCGTGTCTGGTTTCAGATATGATTTTTAATTTTAGATAATAAGGCTGTAACATGCAAAACATTTTTCTAACCAGCGTCCCATAACTGCCAAAGTACTCTTCGTCTTGCCATGGGTCCTCCAGAGAGGTGTCCTCCTCCTCCTCCTCCTCCTCACTGGCATCCTGGCGCAGGTAAACGGCCGGGACGTAACCTATGACCCCATGCTGCTCTGCCCACCACCACTCCGATGAAGGCTTGGCGTGGACGAGCAGTCTGTCCCCGCGGCTGAAACTAAGCTGCAGCACAAAAACAGGACGGTTAGCATAAGCCAGCCGACCTCCGACTTTGCAGTGTAAGAGTGTGGTTAACACATTATCAGACGTCTGTGCGAGTCTCTAACCTGGTCGCTACCACTGCCAGTGAAATTAGACAGGGCAACATACTCCTCAGGAGATGCATCATCTTCATTCTCTATCTCCGTCTGCATGCCCGATGGCGGTTTTTTCGACCCGCCTGCTGTTTGGTTTCCTGTGAGAAACAAGTAAAGGCTTTTCACGGGCTAATGTGGTGTCTCAGTGTGTAAACAAGTGTGAACTACGGTGAAATGAACTGTAAAAACACTACCAAAACACTCCAACTAGCGTTGATATAGCGAACACTTCCTGTTTTGACGTCAGATTCAGTTACTGTGCATTCACGTTCTGTCGGAAATATCGGAATTATAAGAAAATCGTCAAGTACAAAAAGCAGGAGCTTCTGTACGCGTTAAAAACACAAACGATGTACCATAAATTGTAGCAGATTAGACTTTTCACTTATATATTTTTAACTTCTCAGTAATGCTTGGTTTACATTAAAACGGGCAATCAGAATCGTGCTTAATTTAGTTTCAAGATGTTTATGTTTATGCACCATGGTCATTTTTTATTTTCCCAAGTATCCTCTCTTTTATTACAATTTACCTTTCAGTTTAGTTTAAAGCTCTCAAATTTTAATTATGCCGAGCTGACCTCCGAGGTTGGAAAAGGGGAGTTTTGGGGATGCAGCCAAAGCAGCACCGCCATGTACTTTATAAAAATGTTCTGATGATCTCCTCTGTTTCAACAGGGAGAGACACTGAAAAACACTTGAGTACATCCAAGAGAAACAACTTCTGCTTTCGGGTTACTCCTTTTTTATCTGACTGCCTCTCTCTTCTTCATAATCAACCTCAAATGTAAATTTTTTTCATACAGTAAATCAGTAATGTGGGGAAAGACAGGAGAAAACAAAAGGTAAAAAACGAAACAAAAAAAAACAAAACAGCAAACAACATAGACAAAATTTATTTTCTGAAATTGTCTTTAGTCTTTTTGACCATAAGAAAATTAAGGTACACTATACAGTATAAAAATATAACAAAAGTTTATTTTCCCCAAAAAATTAAATCAAAAATGCACAAATAACATCACACAATGACTAAAAAAGCATTGAATCAGTAGGCATTTTGAGCAGTTGAAGAGTTTACACACCTGGCCGATTTTCAGTCTCACAACAGACACATTTAACAAATTTCTTCATATCAGTATACCAGCAGTGTATTTGGTATTTATATCAGTCCTCCAAAGTGAGTTCATATGCAGGCTGATGAATATGACCACCAATACTTTAGCTGTCTTTTGTCTTTGACTTGAGGAAGGGCTTATGCAGCACATCGTGGAGACGCCTTGCCTGCAAGAACAAATGTCAATTTTTAAGAAATGTTCTCATCTGTCTGTATATCTGTATGGTGGCTGAAAATGTACTTTTACTCACTTTTTGTGGCCCAAGGCCTGGACAGAGCACCAAGTCTTCCTTAGAGGCACCCATGATTCCTTCTATAGACTGTAAAATATGCACAAAAAATGTATCATCTTAGCATACCCTCCAGATCATTTCCTCTGAGAACATCATCACATGAAAGAAGAGCAATAAGATAAATTAAGAGTGCACCATTAATTCAGACAATGTATATGTCTGTGCATTATAAACAGATAATAGAATAGCAACCATCTGAGGATGAATTTTCACCATGATGGCACTTACTGAGAAAGTGGACAGCAAGGTAATGGCGTCAGTCTTGTTTATAGACTTCACAGTGGTCAGGCAATCTGTAACCTTAAAACAAGGCAATCCAATCAGCACTGCATCGTTCAAAGACTTAGAAAAAGACTTTGGCCATAGTCTGATTGCAGAGAATAGTTCTTTACATTGTATGAGATTGCATCATCCAATCAGTAACACTGAATGTATTTCAAATAGCGATGGACCTGGCAATGTTTAAATTAAAAAAGATCAATCCACACACCTTTGACAGATAGTCTTTTTCAACTTGCTCCTTCAGCAAATCTGCCGGTTTCTTTTCATATGACTTATATGTTTCCAGGTAACGCCCAGCCTCCTCTGGACTGCCAAATCAACATAAAAAAATATAAGGAACGTTATTTAGAGTTTTTATTAGTTATCATTAGTCATGATCATATCAACAGTGCTAGAACAAAACAACTAATTAAAACAACAATTTAATGCTTTAATTAGATGCTTCAAGTATGGAAACAGATGAACTATCCATTACAAACCCAAAGATAAATAACATAAAACATCCAAAAAAACAGAAATATCAAACTTTTTTTCTAATCATATATTTTTAAGGTTACATGATCAAGATTATGTGCGTGAACAGGAGTGAACATTATGCTGATTGTGTTTTCTGTCTTTGTCTGTGACGAACTGTTCAGTTTTCTTGGCAATCTGTTCCAGGTCTTACCTCCAAGCCAAGATGAGCGTGCAGTCAGCCATGATGCAGATGCTAGCCAGCTCCCTCAGAGCATTGTGAGGATCCTTCTACAATAAAAAACAATGTTGGTGAGAAAGGCTGCTTTAATACTTAATTCACAAATGGAATTCAGAGCTCAGGATTTGTAACAAATTTAGTTGTTTTGTTTTTTTTTTTGTTTTGTTTTTTACCAGATGTGGATCTTTTCATACAATTAGAATTTGTTGACTCTGGCATTTATATTTGCCTACATTATTTCCTCCAGCTGTGCACTTCAAACTTCAATTACACCACTGTTAGCAAGACTAATTCAATTGAGCCAAGATATGCCCAACAAATTAAACGTCATGCATGGGTTGCTTACATTACAATTCTCCTTCACTGTTTAGTGCTTTGTTTAAGCTGTTACATTGTGTGAAATAAAAAGTCTCTACTCCTTGTCAGCACACTGTAATAGAAAATAACAAACCTACCTGAGAGCTGTTATAGTTAACTAGCTCACCTACAAAAATGAAGAGACATTTTGGGTCTCTGTTTTTGCAACAATTTGCTTTAAAGCCTACATTTGCCACTGGTGTTAATGGCTTAACAGATATGTCAAGGGGTTTTAATTTACGTAATTAATTTAACTCCTCATTTATAATAGCTTTTCTATATGCATGAATGTATCAATTAATTATAATTAAACAATAAAAAATTGCTGGACGTCAGAAGTGGTTTTTAATTAGAATCACAATCCCAAGAAAATTTATGACTCCTCAGAGCAGCAGGCATAGTTTGAGGGCAGCATATTAAATTTAAAAGGAAAAAAAACAACTATTTGATCAAATGTGATACAAAGATACTAATAAATTAAAATATATACTCTTCAGATTTCAAAGATGACATCTGGACTTCCCTACTTGGCAGGTTTAATGGCTACAGTCCTTGACAGGATTGTTTTCTTGCAAAAAAATTGCACTTTAGCTGTTTGGCGATGAAAATATTGACGGAATTAGTGTAACTTTCTTTGTCATGGCTTATTTTTTTCCCTTTTGAATGCCACAAAGGTTGAGATGTTGCTTAATAGATACTCTCTTTGGGAGCATCAACAAAACAGTGTGTGGATATTTTTACTCCTTTTTGTGTTTTTTACTTACCACATCCACTTGTACTAGTAGCACTCGAAGAGTGAAAGTCTGTCCAAGCTGCTTGAGACGGTCGTGAATGTAGTTTGGATTGAGATTGTGATATCTCAGACTTTAACCACAGCCAAAAAACAAAAAAAGGGTAAAAAAGGGAAGCATACTTGTTAAAATATGTTGCAACTTTTGCACAAAGTCACATATTAACTTGACAGCCCATCCAAAATTTTGTTATACAGCACAAGCTCAAGTTGACAGGAAAAACGTACAAAACAAAGCACACTGTCTTGGCTCCTTTATGTTCACATGCACAAGCCTCCTCCTGATCTCACAAACATGCATAAAGTTTTTCTGAGCTCCAAAAACCCACCTGAGAAATAGAGCACAAGTTGTCTGGCCTAAGACATAGTCTGGTACAACTTCTCCAAATTCCCACGGGACACTTCTCACAAACTTCAGAATGGGATTTCCCCTCTGAATGAATAAGAACAATAAGTGACTTGATATCTCCTGTTGTGCAAAACACCTAATAATCCTTAAAACAGTGAAACTACACAAAGTTTAAACAATAAAGAAACCAACTGAGAGCCTGATATTTCCATAGAAGGTAGCATCAGCAAACTCATTTACGCTGTAATGTTACTTTTAGTTGGTAAAAAACACTGTGCAGAGAATGGGTTTATGGATGGAGGGCATTGGCAATTTACTGTACAAACTTATACCTGTTAGGCCATACCTGCCGAGGGCTGACAATGATGCTGCTCCCAGAACCCACTGGTTTTGGACCAAGGCTGAGGCTTGGATCTGACCTTTGACAGTTCCCATCTATTTTGTCTGTGCCAGCATCCTGTGTTTCCTCACCCCTCTTAACCCCTTCAGATCCAACTTCAGCGCTTTTATCACAGTTCTTAGTTGTTTCACATCCTGCTGAGGCGGACGACACAGAAGATGACTCGTTTTGCTTCAGGTGGGTGGCTCCAGCAACTTCAGTCCTGAGCAGTTTGGAGGGACCATCTCTCTTCGGAGGAGCAGTCGCATTGCTTTTACTCTGTACGATAAATTCTGCATAGGACAAAGGCTTGTCAACGGAACCTGAAGCAGACTTTGCAGAAAGTGAAGTTGAGGCTGAGGGGTCTTGTCCTCCTTTGAATGAAGGCTGAAACTGCGGCTTTGGCTGGAAAACAATCACATGGAAATCCTGCCTGAGAGTCAAGAATTATTAAACGAATCATGAATCACAATAACGTTTTATCAAAGCATTACTTAACTGGATAAACTTTAAAATTAATTTCTAGTAACGAGCTGTGAGGCTAGCTAGCTAACTTAACGTTAGCTTACTGCTCCCCGCGAATTAAGACGGAGCTAAAAGTGCCTACCTGTATTCTTTCTCTGGTGAAAGCGGAGTCGTCTAGGTTGATATTAAACTTCTTCATCGTGTCTTTTTACTGATGAAGACTTCTCAAGTAAACACATGCTACTCCATGCTAAGATTTCTCGTGATGTTATTCGTTGTTTTCTCGCCTGTTGGTTGACAGGTAGGAATACAACAACAACACAGACTTCCGATCTTAATCCTTCAAAATAAAAGCACAATATTTACGATATTAACCGGAAAGCCTTATGTCAAACAACTTTCAGACTTGTGGTTTGTAAACTTGAAGTATGGACTGGACAGTTTCCTTTTAAATAAATTATTTTCCACAAGGCAGACAGAATTTTAAATCTTGGTGGAAAAAGACGTATCTAACACATTAACAAAGCAGGGGATTTTTTTATATATATATTTGAAAACTTGTCTGAAGCGTATCTTTAAATTGGTATGACGGTTAAGTTGTCAAACTTTCAACTTTAAATGCGTTTTTTCCTTAAAAAAAAGTGTAAAATCATATAAAAGTAATCCTTCCTAATCATCAAGTGTGGGATGATGTATTTATCCACGCGGAACCCGCCCTCTAGCTGTATTTTCTCAGATCTTTTTATGTTGCTATGTTCAAGGCGTTTATGCTCATTGTCTGTCTCTGAGCAGTGATGCGTGGCCCTCAGTCAAAAACAACTTGAGACTGCATATACATAAAAATCTGGCAATCAGGCGATCACTGTCGCGCTTGAACACCCCTGCTCGCTCAACTGTGGAGTTTAGCCGGGGAGGAGGGGCCAGTTTTGAATGATGTGTTTGAAACAGTAAGGAGAGTTCCTGCATATCATGTTTGTAAATTTTAAGTCTCTATCCAAATACAAAACTTCAACCTAAATCACACATTTTGCCCTGACTTTTTCCAAATGCAAGCACTAAATAAGCTACAGCTTGAACATATTTTCACACAGACGAGCTGATAATTACCGCTTATACATACCTATTCTAATATCATCTTATTAAAAGCAAAGAATATTGTCAAAATGTGCTTAATTGTACCATATGTATATACACTAGGTGATCTTTAGTGCTATATCTGACTTTCAACCATTTTTTGACTGTAATTACTCAGGGACAATGCCTAAAAGAAGGTAAATTTAGAGATTAGAGATCATCTTCGCTGATGCACATCATTTTATTATATCTGTGCTTATCAGCCTGCAATTTTGAAACCATACTGCGTGAAAAAATTGCTCACTACACAAATGTACTTCTGTAGATTAGAATATAAACATAACGGCAATGGTGATGTTCGACATACATGACGAATGATATTTTGACTAGTACAAGGAAAATCATATACAAGTTTTTGTTGGGATTCTTTTTTAACCTCGTTTACTACCTGACATAATAAACACGATAATATAAGAAGAATAGATGATGATTCGATATGAATTCGCTGTGGCTACTACAAAGGGGCATGTTGTTGCCTAGGAGACACTGACGCCGCCATTCAAACCGCGAAGCATGGCATGCTGGGACACCTTTCTCCATCATGGCGGATCAGGTAGTAGGCGAATGTTGAACGGTTAGCATATTCAACAATTGTTTGGTTTCACACATTTTAGGACTACGGCCATCTGGCGTTTTCTGCACGGGGACTACAGCTACCGAACATATACTGGGTAATTATATGCTACTGGATCGACAGCTGTGATGGCTGAATGAACTGACTTTGTTGAAACAAGTGGCAGCTAGATGTCCTCACGTTAGCCTATTAGCTACAAGCATGCTAACAGCTAGCGGCAGTGTCCTGGCTAGTGAAGGAGTTGGCAATGGATCACCGTTAAGGCCTCAGCGTGCAGGCAGCAAGTGTGACTAATAGTTTAAACGTTGTCCAACTGATAGGCGTGCAAAATGTTACATTTTAAGGAATAAATGTTTATGAAAAAACACTTGTTGGTGCATCAAATAAAGTTATAATTAGTTTGCTGCAGCGATCTGTGAATGAAAGTTTACGCTAACGTTAGCTGCTATAGTGCAGGCCCGATGATGAATAGCGGTATCCAACTTGTGAATTAATAGTCTGTTGTGGCTCTGTGCTTCTATTGTTTGACCTACGCATAAGTAATTGCACGTTTTGGTTACATATCGGTTATATGACACAGTGTTTAGAGAATAGAATGGTTATATGTATATTAGCTAACGTTAGCGGTAATCGAGACCTTAAATAAAATGGGGGCATCTGTATCAGTGATGGCTAGCTTTAGCACTTAGTGAAGTCGAGCGATCACTGGCTAGCCGGATGTGTTGGTTAACATCTTATTTGGGTATCTGGCCATTTCAGTATAGTTTTTCTTTGCTTACTATAGACAGTTTATTTCAGCAAATAAATCTCGTATGTGATTTGGGTTAACAATGTGAAATTGAGGCTTCAATAATAATGCAAGGCTCCCAACTTCACAGTTGAATTTCTGTTGAGATTGTTATCGGTAAAGTAAGTGCAATTTATGTGTATGCATTCTGCGAAAGTACCAAGGGGGCAGAGGCGTAACTTTCTAACCCATTACTTTTGTTTAAACGTTCAACAACGAAATACATCGTTTAAAAACACTCAATATCAACAGTCAAATTTATGATCATGGTCAGCAATCAATAAGTATAGCTAATGTTGATAATCATATTCCAATCATGGAGAGCAAACCTAACCATGATATACAGAGATTCCTCTCAATAAAAATGTTAATTTTGAAAGACAATTTTTCCTTTAATCTAGTGAATTGATGGAGAAATTATGTTATCAAAGTGTTGTGGATAAAGGGAGCACTGACAAAGGAGACCCTAAGGAGAAACTGGAGTGTGGAAAGTA
>JAPZDW010000005.1:13932486-13942790 GCA_029814725.1 Acanthurus nigricauda
CTGCCAAATAAAGTATTTCAGTGGTGGCATGTAACACGGTCACTTTCACACAGTTTGTGAAAAATTGAAAAGAAAAATGTCTTAATGGCACAATAATCTTAATGGCATTTTTTATTCTCCATTTAACAAATAAATTTGTGACACCACCGGTAATCCTCTGGGTACACCAGACACTCAGTAGCTGCAGAGCGCATTTTTAATTTAATGCTAGTGCAAACTGAATACTTCCTATAACTGCAGCTTCAAATTAAGAACATAGTACCACTGAAAGCTACCTGACTTTTACATAGACATAAGTTACTCACAGGAAAGGCTCAGTTAGCTTAACCAGTATCAAATGTATTTCAAGCCAAAACAACTGTCATTTTCAGCTTTTGTTGACAATGGATTGCTATTAAATTTGTCTGGAAGTATAGTTATACCATAATTTTATACCTTGACCTTGAACTTGACGCACAAGTAACACACACCATATTTTGGGAAATCAGCAAGCAATGCAGCAGTCACATTGTGAATGGTAAGCAGAGACAAACCTCCTCGAGCAGAAATGGATAAAGAAATGGGTCTTTTGAATTTCAGCTTCAAACCCCTGCCAGATGGTTCTCTTGACAAGACCAAAACCTATTTGTATTTACTGTGGATGTGAACTGAATGACCACCACAATACTACTACTACTTCCACTGTTACCACCATTATTATTATTATTATCATTATCATTATCAGTGTCGTCATCATCATCATCATCATCATCATCGTTATAATTATTATTATTGTTGTTGTTACTTTATTTTATGCTGTCCAAGATGAATCAGATAAAAATGCATTTCCAAAAAGCTTTGCAAAAGGGAAAAACACAACAGCATCAACAGAAAAAATAAACTAAAAACCAAAACATGATAACTATGATAACTATGATAACTATCACTATGTGACTGATTGCTTAATCATGCTACACAAATAAGCAATCACAATTTATTAATCATTAACATAGCATGATTCAGTAATCACGTTATCATAGTTAAGATTAGCTAGTGAACAATGTTTCACTTTGACAGATTCTTCCACCAGAAACACTGGCAATAGTTGGCACTTAATGGTAAGCTTCCCTTATGGCTTGTGTGTTATCGTTTTATGCTGTTGTGTTTACCCTTTGAAAAGCAATTTGAGTAATCAATTCATCTGATACTTACAAGTGTGTTAGTATTACTAAGTAATGTCTCATTCAGGTCAATATGCCCATATTTTTGAGCATGCGGTACCTTTAAGATTCTTCTGGATAAAAATACTGGGCAATATTTGGATTTTTGCTCTGAAGTGTGGGAGCATGCACATGCTAACTCTCACACACAATTTAGTCACTTTTGGCCCTCTGCTTCAAACTCTTGCACTGCTGTGATGTAATTTCCCCACTTAGTGATCATTAAAGTTTTAATCTTTTTTTTGTTTTTGAACTTTTACTATTCAGTCTTATTTTGTGTTTATAAATATTTTCCTAGAGAAAAATGAAACAGAATATTTTGTCAAGAGACAGAAAAATAAACTAATTATATTCTTAGAAAGTTATGGCCAGGCTTATCAAAACAAGCAACATTTTTTGCATTACATAGGCTCACTAAAATGTAAATATGTTATTTACCACAAGCAAAATGCATACCTCCTCCTGTGTTGTCCTGCCCAACAGCAGTTAGACCAAGGTCTCCCTGCCAGCGATTCTGGGCCAGACTACCGCCACTGTCTCGCATTATCCACGGACAGCTTACAACCTGCGCCAGCTCGTCACCTGTAAACAGTTAGCACAGTCTACGTGGTGTAATAACCATAAAGTCAGCCCTCCATTCATTCAGATAAACTAAATTTTATTAGGGTTGAAATTTAGTTTGAGGTAGATTTTAAGCCACCAAATCTGAAATATTATTTTTGAGCTGCACAGTTAAAACCATTAATAGCATGGATTCAGGATAACATACACACACTAGTTTGACATTAAGAAAAGTTTATGTGAGAGACCCTGGCAGACAATGCCTTTAACAGAACTCCCAAAAGGTGAAGTAAAAATAAGTAAACCAAAACAGATTTTCCCATTATTTACAGATTTTCCCATTATTTACACATAAGAGACTTCTCAACAAAACATAAAGAATCGTAAAAAGTAGTGTTGCTCCTATTGAAGAACTCTTGATAAAAATACAAACAAAAAACTTGGACAAGAAATTTATAAGTTGCTTTAAACAAAAATTTTTGGGCATGAATTTAAATACTACACAAAATATAAAGGGGAGATGGGAAACTGAGGACATGTGAGTAGAAATATGCACTGAAGCACATTTCCAAACAAATTTAATTATTTGGCAAAATATAAATGGAAGGTAATCATAAAATTTTTTTGAACACCAGAAGTTGTAGCGAATTGGTATGAATCGTTCACATAAATGTTAGAGAAATTGTGGTACACAAACTCACATATTTTGGTTGTGTCCTAAATTGGAAATATTTTGGAGGGGAATGTCTGAAACACTCAGAGAAGTATTCACCAAAATATCACAATGGATCCAAAGGTGACACTATTGGGTCTGATACCAACTGGCATTGGTGGGAGTTTTACCTTTACCTTTTCATGTGCTCCTGTATACAGGTGGATCAAATCCACCTAAAATTTGATCAGATGACTTTAGGGCCTTGATGATGATATTTTGCAACCACTGTGTGTTTAAACAAAGTACTTGACTGTGACAGCAGGGTGAATCTTGATGTTTCGTCAAGAACAAGGAAGTTGTTGTAACTTTCCTGTTTCTTGTCCAATCTGTTCCAAAATTCCCATGGTGATGAGAAATTCTGTTCTAAGACAAGTGACAATTAGGAGTCACCTACATTTCGCCCACTGGTGGCTACCACAAGTAAAGTCAATCAAGATATGATTTAAACTAAATTCTCATTCATCCATAACTCTCTTTGAAATAAAAAGTGACATGCAAGTTCTCTGTGCTGTCTAGGGTGACTGCAGCCCTCTGCATCAGGTGCTGGGGTGCCAGGTCCTGTTCAAGGCTGATTGCAGCTGTAATCAGGGTCCATGCACTAAATAGTGCAAGGACCTGTAGAAATTGAATTAATTATTATTATTATTATTATAAAGGGTCCAAGCCTGAGGGGGCTGGGGGCCAGCATTGCAGGGCAATGCAGCTCCTAGTACCAGTGGTACTGGGAACTGTAATTGCCGCTTTTCTTATCATTATTATTATTAATAATGTTCTCCAGCCACACTTCAACCGTATTACTACTCGTTTGGGAATCTTAATTCTCCTCTGTGGCCTGATCTTTTATTTCTGCTGCCATCATACCTCTGTGATAACAGGCTAACTTTGCCTACCTGCTCGGCTCACCTCCCGGCTCCACGTCATTGCCTTCTTCAGCGCTTCATTATGTGGGGCTGCAGGGTTTATGTGTGGGCCCTAATGGTCTGGACTGTCCTGTCTCTCCTCCATCTACCTGTGGACGGACTACTCCAGTATTCGGCGGTGGAGCTTCTCAGGCTCCGCTCTCAGCAGTCCAGATCTCCACCGGCAGCTCTTCGTTCCCATCCTGACATCGGCTTCCAGCATCGCCCAAGATACATCCACCGCGGGTCCCGGCGGGGCTTCCTCTTCACTGGCTCCAACGGCATTGCCTCCTTCTGGTCCTCCACTCGCCGCCCACCCAGACACACCAGCCGATCTGTCAACCACAGTGTGTTAGCCCGCCTGGCTAGGTCGGCTAATGCTCCTCTCTCCAGCGACAACACCAGCGTCAGCTTCGGTCTGCTGAACATCCGCTCCCTCACGGGCAAAGGACATCTCGTCCAGGATCTCCTTACTGACCGTAAGCTTGATTTTATTTGTCTTAATGAGACCTGGCAACTCCCTGGTGACTTTTCGCAGCTGAATGATTCTACTCCTCCGGGGTTTGTTTACCTCTGCAAACCTCACGGCTCTGGTCGCGGTGGTGGCCTCGCGATACTGTACCGCGAGAAGTGGAAGGTTGTTCCAGTTTCTGTGCCTTCCTTCTCATCATTAGAATGCCTCGCCTGTCAAATTTCCGGACCCACTCCCACAATCATTGCCACAGTCTACCGTCCTCCCAAGCCTCATACTGAATTTTTAAATGAATTCTCTGCTCTTCTCACCCACCTTTCCACTCTCTCTCCGAATGTCATTCTTCTGGGAGATTTCAACATACACATGGACAATACTGCTCTTCCCCTCACCAAAGACTTTTCTTCATCACTCGACAGTTTTGGCTTCCAGCAGTTTTCAGACTTCCCCACACACGTAAAAGGTCATACCCTGGACTTAATTTGCTGCTCTGGTCTCACCCCCTCCAACTGTACTGCTGATCAACTCCATATTACGGACCATTTCCTCCTCTCATTTAATGTCACCCTCCATCTCTCCATTTCCAAGACCCCCCGTGTCATTTCATTTCGCAATATTAAGGACATTAATAAGGACTCCCTCTCCTCCTGTATTGCCACCCTGACACCGGACTCTTCCTCCACCCCTGATGATCTCGTCACTCTGTATAATAATGGTCTTACCAACATTCTCAATTCACTCGCCCCTGTCAAAACTCGTTCTGTTTTCTTCACTCGGTCTGCTCCCTGGTTCACTTCCGATCTCCGCGCCATGAAATCCAAAAACCGACAGCTTGAAAGACTCTACAGGAAATCTGGTCTCACCATCCACAAAGACATGTATACTGCTCAGTTATCTCTTTATAAGGACTCCATCTCTCATGCTAAATCACAATACTACTCTGGACTCATCTGCTCTAATGCAGCCAACACAAAAACTCTCTTTTCCATTTTCAACAGTATCATCCAACCCCCTGACTCCCTACCCCCCCACCTCTACTCCCCGGACACCTGCAATTCTCTCCTCCAGTTCTTCAATCAGAAGGTCACAACAATCCACCAGCATCTTGGCCCCTCAACCTCACCCCTCCCCTCCTCTGAACTTCTTCCGCCCTGCCATCAATTTTCCTCCTTTGAACTCCCTTGTCCCTCAGTTATTTCTGAGCTCATCTCCAAATCAAAGCCCTCCACATGCCCACTTGATCCCCTCCCCACAGTCCTGGTCAGATCATGCCTCCCGTCTCTGCTCCCCCTCATCTCAGCCATTATCCACTCTTCAGATAGAATTAGTGTCTCCTACAAAAGCTGTTCATGTATGCTTCTTGATATTCCAAGGCTAATGAATAACTGGAAAACATTCTACAGAAATAAAAGATTGCCTTACATGATAGATTTACCCCCTTAAAATGCATTAAAACCTAATCTACAATGCACAGATTTCAGAAGTAGCATGCAAAAATATTTAGAGAAAGATAGGGGGAATAGATGGAAATGTGACAATTAAAAAAATCTATTTTCATGAGGGCTTTTGAGTCTCGGAACTTTTTTGGGGCAATCTGACAGTTCTCAGTTTTTTTTTTTCTGGTTTTATATAAGTATTGCCTTTTTTTCCAAGGTGTGTTGGTAGTGGGTCATTAACTCAACTGTTACTCAGCTCCTAGGGAAATGGGCTCCTTTTGAGACAAGATGAGCTGCAATAGCTCCCCCTGCTGGATTTAGGGCAAACTCAACAATTTTCTTCTCAAAGGATGGTAATTGTGAAGTTAGATTTGAGTAATTTTGGTCATTAAAAATAAGAAAGAACGGTCAAATCTTGTCTGTTAGCACTTCATTATAAATAGTAGATGGCACCAAAATAAAAGGAACAAAAGTTGGATAAAGTCTTAAAAAAATAGAAAAAAATAAAGCTTTCATTCATTTGACAAAACCAATGATGATAAAATGTCATCATGTTATAAAATACAACTATTTTTAATATATTTGTGTTGACACCAGGCAGGTTGGAGTGTGCAAACCTCTTGAAAATGCAATTAGAAGAAATAAAAATCACTCAGAAATAATGCTTCACCCACATGTTTACATCAAGTGTGATCTAGTCTAAGTACCTAAACTGCTGTACAAGTGTGTACATGAAATCCTATTTCCTGAAAACAAAGCTATAGAACATTCAAGTGGCTATAAAGAGATCAGCATCTGTCCTCTCACTCAGCTCTGGAGGCTGGAACGACCTGCTTGACTGCCACCAGTGGTCGTCTCCCTGCCAGTAGAGGTGGGAGCAGCAGGTACACAGGGAGCTTCATGATCACACTCAGCATGGATCGGCTCCATTGAGCATTCCATTGAGCATCTGGCGGTCCGTCATTACGCACTGCATCTGAAGTGCTACTATTTCACATACTTTGCTGTGACTCCCACACAAGGGACAAGCAGATGAGTTTTATGATTACAGAACCACAGCCATGCATCATTTGGTTAGGCTCCCACTACTGTGTTACACAATCTGCCCGCTTTTATGTGTAATTGTGAATGCAATGCATATATGTATGTGTGTAGGCGAGTGAGTGTTTAGTTGCTTGGACTCTTGTGAATGTGTATTTGTGTGCTCCTTAACACAAGCATCTGTCAGTTTGTTTTTGAAGGGGGCCTGCTTTACCTGCATGTGTCTCGGCTTGTGATTGGACGGGTTGTACTGTGTGTCAGTAAGTGTGCACGTAGATTAGTGATTTGCAGGTGTGTGCCACATTGTGTGCATGTAGGAACGGGGCGATGGAGACAGAGGGACGCTCTGCTGCGTTCACACTATGTGCGGCAGGGGTGCGGAAATGCCATTCTTGGCAACATACATGTAACATGTGTGCCTGGTAGGTGGCTTGCGACACACCAATTGTATGTGCCAGTTAGTAGTACCAGGGACCAGAGTGAAGCCTCGCCAGTCTCCTTCCAACGCCGTGGGGATCATCGAGGGCAGAGCAACTGCCGCTTGTAGGTAGAAGTGAATGTCCTTCACTAATTCAAACAATCATTTCTGAAGTATTCCCAACCAGAGTTTATTATATTTGTTTAATTTCTGGATAAAACATGTTTACTTTTGCAATTCCGTGAACCCTATTGTATCAGGTGTGTTTCCTTGCATCAGCTGAGTGCTAAATGTTTAGCGAGGTACAGCTGAGGTACGGCTCATCAGTGTAAGCCCGTGTGTGCTTGTCCTTGTATCAGAGTCCGTACGTGTCTGTGTGTCGACGTGTGTATGTGTGTTTCCAGTCTCCAGTGGTGCATTGGGAGGTAAAGTAGTCTGGTTCTGTGCACGTACCGTGTTCTCATTACCACTAACAGCCTTGAGCCGGCCTCATCATTAGAGGGAATCATTCTCAATCCAATCACCTATCGGTTACGCTACGCTACAGAGGCCCACAAGCTGTCCTCATCCGATGGCTGAGATTTCTTTGTGATGCCTCCTGAATTGCAAAGGACGAACAGTGAAACAAGGAGAGAAACAGAGGAACAGAAAGATTTTTTAAATATTAAAGATAAGAAAGAGAGATATCTAAGTATTTGGGTTTCTGGTAGCGACCGGCTACAGCACAGGTGTCATTCCATCTTATCAAGCTGTGGAGAGTTTTATTTTTGAGTCTATTGTGTAGCACTTAAAACACAAGGTTCTCCCACCCAGTAAACAAATTGAGATGTCCATCATTGCATTGCAAAACAGCACACACCGGCAACATTTTCTGATTTTACCTTATTACAGCAGGATGATTTTGTTAGATTAGGGAACCACAGCAGAACAACTCTTACTGTTAGTTAGTCTTCAGGGATAAAGTTACGTACTTCCATTCATTCACACCAACCACCTCGATTGTAGCACTGATATCAAATTCGCTCTTTCTTGATGGAAGAGATTTTTTCGCTTATCCCCCAACTGACTTCAGTAAGAATAATGAATGTGATAGACAGAATCTTCATCCAATCACCTTTCAAGTTCTTTTTTTAAACGACCTCTCACAATGTTTTTTATGGGATGTTTCCCAGATGGGTATGAAATATATCGTATGGGTATTTGCAGCATTCCATCTGGCTTGTTAGGTTAAATATTTAGAGAATAATTCAGTAATAACCTTAATGTGCCTTAAAGGTCCCTGTTTTCTTTCAAGCTAACAAATGTTAACAGCTACTGCTGTTACTCACTAAAACACATCAACTTAATCATGTCTTATCTGTCTTTTTATGGTGCCAAGCACATGTACACAGGGATTTTTAAAACAGTCTTAACCCCTTTTTTAAACAAGTACCATGTTAGATAAATCTCCTTCCAAACGAAATTGCAAAACACATTGCAGGACCTGTTAAGGGCTGTCCACACCAAGAATTCTGATTGGCTGTCAGTGTCTTTTGTTTATGATGCTCCCAACTGATATTGTTCACCACTGTCATTATAGCTGAGGTGTGGACTCGGTCATTAACTTGAGTTAAACAATTTTTAAAACTATCTTTAAATAGCTATAGTTATATTTCTTGGCTTAGAAAGCCCCCTTAGAGCCCTCCAAAACAAGAGGTGGCGCTATAGCCCTTACCCTATTGCCATATTTGCTAGGCTAAAGCTAGTCGGCTGAAGTTCCAACCAGTTTTCATCTAAACAGCAGCTGGTGTTGTTGCTTAACACTGTAGCTTGACAATGGTGCTTCTTTAGTGATCATACAACAAGTACAGGAGGAACTAAACTAAAACATTGACTTAACATGAGTCATAATTACTAATTCTGTCTTCTAAAATCAGGAAAGCTGCTGTTGTCCGATCGTAACATGTTGCATGCATGCAGGGTTTTATTCTGATTTGGGGGGGTGGCAGTGGATTTCCAAATAATTTCGCAACAGAAAAAAAACTAGAAGCAGGGTGTTTTGGTGCAGAGACCTGTAGCGCCTCCCAGAGGGTCCAAGTTGAAACAGAAAGAAGGGAGATTATCTTTCCTGATTTTTTGATCATGTGTTAGTTGTATTGTGATTCAATGGATGGAGCTGTGGATGATCTGTTGACAGAGTTACTGTAAAACCTGTTGTATTTTATCTATCACAGTCAATCACTATAACCCTTTTATTTTAACTGACCGTCCCACAATTTGTATGGCACTAAACACAACATTATGTGCAGTGATAAAATCATGCTTTTAATTAATTAATAGTAATTATAGGAATAATTAAGTATCCAGCATCTCTTCTATTGCATGTTGCAGTCCAAATTGTTCTCTCCCCCTTCTCCTTTCCTCATTTTGTTTCTTGCTCCTCGCTGCTTTTCTTTTCTCCCACCAGTCCTTGCCTGCATGTCTGTCTCCTTGTGTCTGTGGTGGTGGTGGCGGCTGTGCAGGTAGGGAATATGAATTACCTGGCAGGCAGGCGGTGTTCTGCTTGGAAGACTGCTGTCAGCATGGTGAGGATGGATGAGGAGAGACAGGAGAGAGATGAGACTGACAGCTCCAGCCAACCTTCATCCATCCATCCATCCACCCGCCTCTCCTCCCTCTCCCTCGCTCCCTCACCCTCTTTCTGCACCTCCACTAAAAATCCTTGGGCTTTTTTTTTTCCTGAGAGCAGTTACAAAGAGATCTTTGCCACCACTTTTCGGGCTAAAAATAGAAAAGTCAGGCTGTCATGTCACATGGGGCAACACAGCAAAATAAAACCACAACGTACTACATGGCTCAAAAGCAACTGACCAAATAGAGATGCTTTCTATAAACAAAAAAAGTAATCTAGTCAATTCGCTACTTAACTCATTTTAATCTGACATCAGTGCTCAGCTATTACTGAGACTAAAAAAGTGTAAAAGGTGCACTCTAACTTTGCTGGCGCTTTGCACAATACAATCCCACTGGTTATTAACTTTGGTTTGATTTGTCGCTGATGAATGCCATCAGTTCTTTTGCTTCCTCAGTGGTTGAAAAGATTGTAATCTTTCTGTGTGTTTTCCGAGACTGACAGGCTCCACAAACTGCCCCATAATGTTCTCTGCACTTTATTAAATTTCTTCAACACTGGAATGGACACTGGTGCAGAAAAGATTTGAAATGATCTTTGGACTTTAGATTAGCATTACTGATTCAGAGTTGGCAGCAGATTTGCTGGACTGGTAAGCAACTTAATGATGCAAACGTTTGCCAATATTAATTGCTGATGCAACATAGTGGACATCAGTCTGAAACAGTACTGCATTTGTCAATATTTTACAACGATTCTGTGGTGCTCTTACTGCTTCTGCTCTTGTTAGCCTTTATCACTTTATGCAGACCCCAAAAACAGACTAAGGACCTATTGTGTTTACATCCTCAATCCAGTCAGGGAGCGAGAAGGATTTAGTGGAAGCATGAAAGGAAAACAGCTGCTCAAACCAAAGCCATAACATGAGATGGAAAAGGTGGAAAAAAAATTA
>JAPZDW010000005.1:16073592-16085390 GCA_029814725.1 Acanthurus nigricauda
CACTTCAACATTTGTCATGAGAGAATGCTACACATTTTACCCCCATGATCTCTCTACCCCGAGGCCAATTCTGACAAGGCTGCAGTTATTTGCCGTGGCATGCAGGCAGTTCGGATGTGTCACTGTCATTGTATGGAGCACTTTGGAGTTTATCCGTGTCAGACAAAGACAGTTTAAAAAGCTGGAGAAGGGCACAAGAGCAGAGAGACAGGGAGACTGTGAAAAAGTGGAGTGAGGGCACTTCCCCTGAAAGGAAATCAAAGTTAAAAGAATGATAAAAGTGTGGTTTCCTGCCAGCTGGTTTGTGTTCAGTACAGAAATCCCATTCTTCCTCTCAGATTTTGCTGAGACAACAATCAGACCACTTCCTGTTTTGGTAACCCCCATCTATGGGAGGCGGCGCTCTGTCACATTTACCATAGTCAGGTAATCTTATAGCTGCACTCAGATTTGATGTTAAAACACTGTGAAATGACGGTGGAGGCTTTAAAATGCACCACAAGAAGAAAGCTGGATAAAATGCAACACTTGGTATCCTCTACTGACTGTCAGTTTATGCTAATCATAAGATAATATTGAGTTTCTGTTCGATGGAGCTAATCTGAACGCTAGTCCACCAGTTTTTTCATCTCAAATGGATTTTGTACCTCCTATCAGATTAGCCCTTCCTTTCGCAACTCAGGCTGAAGATGCTTTGCTTTGCTAGATGACTCTATTAGCTTATTTTGGAGAGTTTCTTATATAATCCTGCTTATAAATCTCTTTCCTGTCATGCCGCTGAGCCAGCACCGAGGCTGAAGGCTGGAGTTAATAAAAGAACAGAAACAATAATGTGTTTGGGGTAGTTGCTCGCCACATTTCTTTATGTAATCTTGTCTTTGCAGCATGAGAGAAACCAGGTCACCACTCATTTTAGAAATTTTATGAGACCGTATGCATGTGAAATGATGAATTTATTTTTCTGCTTTCGCTCTCTTGTCCTGACACCCATGTTATTTAATAATACAGTGTTTTTGTTCATTGGTCACTCTTTTTTTTAGAATCAAATTTAAGTGTTCAGCTTCATTACTGAAACTCCATAAATGCATCTTGCCGATATATTCTGGTTTCCTCTGATTGGTTGTTTTTCATAGCAGCGTGTTGACCTTAATCTTCTGCAGGTCAGTCTGTGCGCACTCGGAGAATCCTGCAGGAGGCTCATGAGCAAGGTCGACCGTGTCCCAGCCAGCTCACCCAGACCAAGCCATGTCCCATAATGCCTTGCTACACATGGTTGCTGAGTGACTGGTCTCCATGCACTGTGGAGGTATAACTTGCACTGTGATTGCCAGATCTGAGGTTACATTTTTCTGTTTCCATGTGATTTCATCATGTATCTACAAAGAGCGCCCACTTGCACCATTAAGCACCCAGAGCTCTTGGTTTCTAGCTTTTCTTGACTTAGTTTTTATATGCATCATCTTTTTTAAAATACATGCAGTTTAGAAAAACATCACACTGAGCTGCCACATTTCCTAAAGGTGTCTTGTGGAGATTTTTTTTTTTTTTACCACTAGCAGCGCTATGGGGCTATGCTTTTATGAGTGAGCCCCTGTGTTGTTTGCACATGTGCTTTCACACACATTAGCATGAGGTTGATGTGATGCACTCTCCCGACAATAGTTTCACTTTTACTGACTACAGGTGGCAATAACATACAAGGACACACAGAAAAAAGAGGCTGGCCAGCAAGTAAACATGGATGTAAATAATGAAAGATTCAAAATCATTGAAAAAAAAAGGCTTTGCAAATGTTTTATGAAGAATAAACTGCATTCAACAAGTTTGTGCATTTCTTTACAATATATTTATAACATCAAATCAAGATAAATTCATTCTTCCTTGAGCAGTTCTTACCTTGGTAAGAGCGAAGAAACATCTGCCAGTATATCTCACAAAGGTCATATTTGTGTGTGTGTTTCTGTCTAGGGTGCAGATTGTGGTGAAGGGCTTCAGAGACAGAATCTGTCATGCGTCGTTCACTGGGGGGACTGGCCTGAGTCTCCTCCTGAGCCGGTGGAGGAGGAGCTCTGTGGAGACAAACTGAGGAGATGGATCCAGCAGGAGATGGAGCAGCCCTGCTTCGTCCCCTGCCCAGGTAAAGCTGCACTCAAACATACTGCATTAACATCTCTGCTCTCCTAGTGTGTCGACACTTGGCAGATAAGGTGCCATTATTGATGCACTTGTATAAAATGTACGCCATGTTGTCATATAATCTGCTTAAATACAGAAAAACCAAATGATTGCATGAATTACTTATGACCATAGTCATTTTGAATTCATATTCCTAATAATTGTTCGCCTTGGGTCACTCACTCTATAATCAATAATGTTGTTTTTGAATGCAAAACTTCTTTGCAGCTATCTGCCAATATACTGTTTCCTCTTGCAATTGGTTGACATTTTCAGCTGCTAAATAACTATTGCAAAATCAATAAAAGTCATAGATTAGTTAATGGTCCTGATAGCTCTTCATTATCTGGATGGACACACACAGTTACAACCAGGAGAAAAGACACAATATCCACATGGATAAAAAAAAAGAAGCGTGAGAGCAAAAATGCTGCAAAAGTGAGTACTTTGCAGCTAAAGGGGAGACAGATGCAATGATGAATTATTTGACAGCATTATTGATTTTTTTACACTATACCATGTAGCAGCCCAGAAATCATGATCCTGTGCTAACTTGAACAATTAGCTGAACCACAGAGGAAATCACTCTATCCATCACAACCGGTTAACAGCTATAGAAATCCTGCATGGGGAGAGCTTATATGCTAGTGCCAAGTAAAGATCAAAAAGCAATTATAAAATATCAGAATAAAACAAGCTTAAATTAAAGACAGCATTTATTCCATGTACTTTTTATTTACATAAAGTACATAAGGTACATAATAAGATGGCATAAGGTAAATAGTAACAACATGAGAAATAACAAAATGTTCATTGCGTTTTATTCTAGCTGACCCAGCCTTCTCCCTTTGTATCCAAACATTAAACTAACTGAGCAGGTTGAGTTTACAAAGTGATGGCAGCACATCATTATGGAGCACCGAGTGAAAGCACAGTGTGTGTGTGTGTGTGTGTGTGTGTGATTGAGGCAATAGCAGCGGTGCCCAGAGGTACAAGACTGACACGTTGGGGGTACTTGAAAATAACAAGCTGCATGAGTTGTTCCTCTAACAGCCATATCAGCCTACTTTCATCATGAACCTCATCACGGTTTAACACAACTTTATTCAAGACCTGTAATATGATGGTTTGTTGTCCTCGGGCACACTTAGCTAATTTTCAAGCCAGCTTCACAAGGAGCCTAAAATAAATCTGATTTTTGATGGTTTTCTAAAGGAAAAGCACAATCATTATCATCACATAAAAAGACAACTCTGATCTCCTTTGGCATGGTTCTTGCCAAGCAAGGCTCTTGTTAGCTTTTGCTACAAGGAGACACCATCTTGCAGTGCTTGCTTTTGCTCATCTGTCTCTCGCTCTCCTCTGATCCTTGCCTTGATTCATAACTCAACCCGCCTTTGCTGTGAGCCTTGGCTCAGGATCAGAAGTGTTTGATGGCCGAAGCAGATGTGTGTGTATTAGTGCTCATGCCTCTTTTGGTGTATGAAGGTTGAGTGTGCAGTGCAGGGGCCAGGGGAAGGGTTGTTGACATGTATGCGATGTATAATAAGTGTGTACGGGTGTTGCTGTTCGCCGTATACTGCAGCTTTTTTTGGTCACAGCGAGTTTCCACAGCCACAGCAGCATGAGGTGTTGGGGGGGAGGGGGGCTGATTGAGTGGATCTGTATAAAGATGAAAGATAATGAGATGCATCAATCCACAGACAGTCACTAATGGGCGTTCAGGGCAGAGAATCAGAGGGTTGTTCTGGCTGAGGAGCTGTGACAGCGGGAGAAATCGTCAGTCCAAGCTGACCCTATCAAGGATCACATAGGGTATTAAAGCTTGACCTTCAAAAAAGCAAGTGTTGATGTGCTATTTTAAGACTCACAGAACACATCTTCCAGCCTTTATTCACCAAACCAAATGACTTTTCTCTCCCCTAAGAGACCTCACTGAGTATTGGGTGTTGCCTTTTCGGCTGGGCTCGGAGTTATGGCTTATATTGTATAATTTATAACTCTGGTTGGTCTATTACTTCTGAATACCCACTGGGCTATCTGAGTAATTTGTTTGTGCATTCGGTACATTATCAGCCGCAGATGTGTGCTGAGGTTGTTTTTGATGTCTTTTAAATGTTTCGGGAGCTAGCAGGGGAGCCAATAAAATAATCCCTGAAATAGTGTTGGCAAGCTGCACATAAACCACCCTCAAATATCTGACAGGAAAGTGTTAGGCACTGTTATTGACTAAGTTGTGCCTATCAGCAGTGTGAGTGTGTTTTTTCGGTCTCTTTGTGCCCTTAGGAGACTGCCATTTGACTGTGTGGTCATCGTGGAGCTCTTGCCAGCTGACCTGCCTGGAGGGGCGAAGCTTCGAGACCACCGGGCGCCAAGCTCGCTCAAGAGCTGTGATCATTCAGGTCATGGAGAACCAGGACAGCTGCCCACATCAGGTCTTTGAGACTCAGCCCTGCAAAGGTACTAAGAATCTTTTTATGTACAAACCTCAGAAAACCTCATTTCAAAAAGCAAAGAGAGGGGTTTTAACATTAGCTGATTTAAAGACAGTATTTAAATGTACAATATGGAACATTTTTCCTATTAAAAGTCTTATAATAGCTGTTGCCATGTTTTGTTATATGGCAGGTTGAGTTGTGAACTGACATTGTCCTGAATGTTCCCAACAATTTTCAAACTCATTTCAGGGTAAAACCAGTCACAGAATGAGGAAAGAAGTCATGTTTACATATGAAATAAACAAATCCCATGATCCCGGGCTGCTATAGGATGTCATTGAACTGCATCTTGTGTTTCTATTGTTTTGATTGAGGGTCATACAGGGTACATACTGAATTTAAAGAGAGTACATATAACAGTATTTTTTTTTTTTTACAAACTATGAATACTTGTATGTGAAAAGGGTTGCTTGTGACCGACCTGCATTAAATTGTTGCCAAATTCTGCGTTCCCTTTGGTTTTCTTGCAGCTTTTTTCAGAAGAAAAAAGCTTTGATAAACACAATGCTACCGGCTCAGCATCAAGCAGCAGGAACAAAAAATTGCCACTAGCTGGTAAACACAGAGGAACATTTAGCAGCTGAAGAGCCAGGTCAGTCCCAGAGGGAGAAGAAGTGAGTTCAAAAAACAGCTCAAAGGAGCGTGAATTTTGACCGGAAACAACAAGTGAATGCAAATGCTGCTTCTTTTGTGTTTGATATAGCAAAGGAAGTTGTTTGCTCACATGTGAGTAATAGAATCTAAAAGGTGATAATGCGTAGATTTTGTGCTGACCCTAAATAAACAAAAAATGTCCTCTAAAAAAAGATCAATAAACTTCAGGTCTCCTCATGAGGTCAGAAGAAAGATTTTCATTTCATCCCACTGAGCTTGAATCCACACTCCAGTATTTATCATTGTGTCTAACCTGGAAATTCATGTGTGAATCAGACCCCACACCGCCACAGCTCATACTAGTCATTATGGACCGGGGGCGTCTTTTGGATTTCACTAAACATAAACCTGTCTGTGCGGAGATAAAAGGCTAAAAGGTGAAATTACAAGTGCTTTCTAATAGCCAGCCCTGTTGTAAATGTTTGCAATGGCAAAGTTATCATTGACACTGTGTCACTGGAGGGTAAGCGCTTAAAAATTACAAAAATGATGAAAGGCTATCATTAAAGGGCCATATTTGAAAATGTAAAGGTCGTAACCATGCAACGGTTTCTGCAGTTTAGGTTAAAGATGGAGGTTGAGGCTTTTAATTTCAGTGAACCTGATTCCTGGAACCAAACACCTCACCTCCTCATAATCAATACACTTAAACCATTTAGACATTTTGGAAATTAAATCTGAAACCTCTCAGCCTGTACTTGTTTTAAGTGACCTGATTTTATTTCACAATATAGGATTATCCATGCTATTGCTAAATTATATTAATTCTAGCCTAAATAAGTTTTGTTTAACATTTGATTTATAATAATTTTGTCAAAATGAAAATTCCTAATCACAAAGTTTTTACAGATGTTAAAATTACTGTTATAATTGTTTTGCCCTTCTCTGTAGAAACGTCTTTGTTGTTTTGTTTTTTTCCTTCTCTTTGTGTTCGTCATTGACTCCATGTCATTGTAAATGATGGTCACACCTCAGTGATCTCTCAAGCAGTAATGAAGGTTAAATGAATGCAGCTGATTATTGACTGACCGAACGAAAACATGTACAAGACGTGTGCGTGGGAATATTTGTATTTTTTGTTTTTTGAATCTCTCCTGCATGTTTAACAGCCATTTTGTGTCCATCTCTTTCTTCTTCTCTTTCATTTGAATCTTTCTCCCTCTCTGTGTAATAATTTTATTTTTAGCCAACTGTGAATTATCATGATGTTGTTAACATTTGTTTCACCATTTTATTACATAATATTATATTTCCCATCACATACCTAATCAGATGTGTTTGGGTTCTCTTTTACCTCATTAATTAGCAGCTTTTCAAAGTTGCATTTAAATTGCTAATTATCCTTTATTTGTCATTAATATTAATACTGCACCCCTGTGGAGTTAAATGTGTAACTTTAGACTATTTACTGTATTTTAAAGCCCCTAGATGTTTCTTCCACTTGTTATCTTTCCACAACATTCAACAGTAAAAGAGCAGCTAGATATTCTTTAATACATAAAATCAGGCTCAAGTGTCTTTGACTCTTCCTCTCTTCAAATCAATCTCCCCCTATGGCTCCCCACAGGAAAATAATAGCCTTCCTGTCGGAAAATAACAGGTGTCTTTCATACATTTTGAACCGTTTCCTACCATCTCATTTCCTCACAGATGCCTCTTTCTTGCAGCACAGCGCTTCAGAGAAAGAGGCGCCCTTTCTCTTTCACCACAACAAAGTTTATGTGTTACCTTATAATATCATGAAGCAGGGCAGCAAAAGAAGTGGTTGTTAGTCCACGAAGCCCGACGGCAGGGCTGGACGCCCAAAACCAACTGCTAATGAGCATCGTCTCTGCCATTGCCACAGGAGGAAAATGCCACAGTTACCAGTGGAGGACGGGGGGATGGAGCAACAATGAGCGGGCGGTGTGGTGTCAGCGCTCAGATGGTGTCAATGTCACAGGTAAGCAGCTGCCGTGTCTTGTGGTCACCCTAGAGGGACAGCACAGAAGCACTCATGGGAACACACGCAGACACACTCTTATATAAATACGACCATCTATGTATAACTGCCTTAACGCAGACAGCAGCTGAATGTGTCCCAGTTCTGTTTTTGTTCCCCCTGCAATGGATTGAATCAGCGTGAACAGCAAAAAAACCTGCATGGCGTCACATTTTTCAATTCAGCCCAGATTACATGGATGTGTGCTACAATATCTGATTATTTGATCGCTCAAAAAAGGAATTTTGTAAGCGCTGCCATCACAGTAAGTGAATCGTCTTTTTATTCATCTTGGAAAGCTGTCACACTGGTAATTTTGGCAGGGGTGTTTGTGGCAGGTGGTTCAGAAATGCATTTAGGATGGATTTCCTCGTTGGCTCAGGAGATAATTGAAACAAGTGAGAGGGATCGATACAGAAACAGATGTGACGTCTTTTGCAACTGTTCATTTCATTTTACAATATTAGTACACTCTATATGGGTTACATCCTGCAATATATATGAGCTGTTACTTTACCCCCTTAAAGAAAATCAAATGGCAGTATTTGAAAATTGTGCATTAAGGCCTCCACTGTGAACGCACATGCACACACACACACACACACACACACAAGGAATAATTTTAGTATGGCATTCTGGTTGAATTTAACACCTTATTTGATCTGCCTACTCTCAGTGCAGCCTCTATTGATTTCTCCTCTCCCTCTTAACATAAGTAATCAATACGCCAGACTCTGAGCTGGGAGGCTTTCAATCCATATAAATATAATCATGCATTTGTATTTGTGGGAAGTAAAGCGGGCGTAGAGAAACAGAACAAAGGTAATATTGCTGTGGGAGCGAAAGCTTTGGACGAGCCTTATGTGCTGTAAATAGTGGGTGAATGTGATCTTATCGCTGTAGGGAAGTGTTTCTGGCAAATATGAGCCCAGAAGGAATAACCTCTCTTCTGCAGAGAAGGCAGGAACCCACGGCATTACTCTTTGATATTTTGACATGCAATTTTCCATGTTGGAATTAAAATGTTCACAGATTGATCAGGGACTCCGATAGGCAACCGAGCCCATGAATCAGGTGTGACAGTACATTAATTTAGTGATCAATGGGTAAAGGAACAGAAATAAGAACCTGTTGTTTTTTCTCCAGGGTGGTGTTTTCCGCAGAAAAGGCCGACCACGGTCAGACACTGCCATCCTCCGTGCACCAAACCCTTCTCACACTGCACACCGGTAAGATCACTGTGCTTTGATCAGTGTGTGTGTGTTTTTTTTTCTGTTTCCTGCTGCTTTCACAGTCCAGGTGAGGACTTTTAAATGGATTTTGACGGATGACATTTCTAATTGGCATTGCAGGATAATCACATAAATACCAAAGGATGTGAGCTCAGTGTCAGTTAGTGACTGCACGCAAGCTGCTAGAAAACTGACTGAAGCCTAAGCTTGACGTCTTACTGCCCCTCTGAGTACCCTCCATGTAACTGCACTTAAAAATGCCAAAAAAGTAGCACAAATGCTTTTACTTCATCTTTCTAGGAGAAATAACGGTTTCAAAGTGAGTTAGTTAAACCTAAAAAATATTCTTAAATTGGTTTAACATTGTCATCTGTTCTACTGTTCTTATCCCGTATTGTCTTAGTTTTAGTTTGAACTCTGGAAGGCGCAAAAAATATTTTTTAAAAAAGTCTTTTATTTTAAATGCAAGAAGCATCTATATCTTAAAACTAAATCTTGACCCATGCTGTTTTGTTTTGTATTTGAATGTTTTATGCTTTGCTCAAGGCACCTTATCTGTAAATTTATTTGCATGTGGTACCTTGTTGCCACACTGTTAAATTTCAGCTCTGGTGGAAAATACTTTTATTCAGTTCTAATCTTCCAAACCATTTGACATTTGTTCTTTTGGCATTTAAGATGCTTAATGCAGATGAAATGCCTGTTGAGTCTTGGTGTCATCTACCCCCTGAGCAGCACAGTTCAGTGGCAGGGCTGAGATAAATCAACCTGCATAGAAAACACAGAGTAAAGCAGAGAATTCTCTAAACATGGCAGACTGGTTTGTCAGCAGTGTTTTGCAGAGGGAAAGTAACGGTCACAGTTGTCTTGTGCTGGCTGTAAATGGTGTTCTCTTTGCCCCCCCACCCCCAATGCAGAGCGGAGTGTGTGGGTGTGAGAAGGGTTACACTGAAGTGATGACCACGCACGGCTTTTTGGACTATTGCACCAGAACCCCGGGGGTGGACAACAACAAGAAAGCCGATGTGAAAACCAACTCTGGAAGATTAAAACCGGGGCCGTCTCAGGCCCAGGACCTCTTCAACGAGTGGACCTTACGACCTGTTGGCCCAGGTACTGAAATGGAAATCATCTCTGCAGCTCGACTAGCGAGCCTGAGATCATTCCTGCCTTTGAACTTAGCCTTTGTAGCGCTAGTATCACTGAGCTGGGGATGGAAACTATTTTTTGTCAATTTTTGACTTGAGCTCATCATTATATGCTCTAAAAAAAAATCAATAGCCCTTAAAAATGTTAGGAAATTCTAGTTGCTCCTCTGCAGTGTGTTTGAAAAGAGAACTCTTTTATTGTGAAACCTTTGAAAAAAGTTTGAAAGATCTTCAGACAGATGATGCAGACACACACACATATTTAAAATCTTTTATTAAAACTGTTTTTTTGATTGCACAGATGGAAAAGTAAAGCTGTGGGTTTACGCCGTGACTGCTGTCGGATTCATCTTAATACTCTTCATTATTGCATTATCATTCCTGGTCTGGTACGTACCATATCACTTTCTCAACAGCTTCCTCACTGAGCACTCTGCAATTTCAAGAACAAAAGCTCCATTGTAGGTCAGACACATTGTAGATGAGAACAGGCTGAACACTGAGAAACAAAGAACACTCCTAACCATCTGTTTTCCCAGAAAAGAACCTTGTCAAGTATGAGTTATATTCTTCACAATATTTTGTCTGCAGTGTGCTCCTGCTATTAGACAATGGAGTTCTTTGTAAAGACTGAAATGGAGTTCAGCTACAAAGTCAGATCCTTTTTCTTTTTTTTTTTCTAGCAAGCCATCCAAAACCACAAAGACGTCTCCACCCCCGCAGAAGCCCTTGACTCTGGCGTACGATGGGGACATGGACATGTAACCAGAGTGTATTACCTCACGAGGACGCGCTCGGCCTCAACGGGCTACTGACTGTGTCCAGATTGTTAGCAAGCACGTCCATCACATACCGCTGATTGCTGGCCAGTTTGAGCTGGGTGACTATTCGCTGCCAATTGTATTTGCAAAAATGGAGCGGACAAATGGCTACGCTCGCACATGATCTGCTGCTGACGGGCAGTGAAGCCCAGAATTTTGGCTGCAGCCTTTTTTCCTCCCCTGCAGAGGAAGAACCAAGGCCGAACACGTCAAAAAACGAAATAAAAGGTCTGTAGACACAGAAAAAAAAGGACCTCCGGTTTGTTTTTTTTAGCTGCTTGAAATGTGAACACATAGTTGAAGCACTGCTTTCAACCCACAAGTCATGAAGACTCCTAAGAGGGAAAATGGATCCAAAAGTGTTGATTTTGGAGTATTTTGTGTGTCAGGAATCAGAGGGACCACCTGGTTATTTGTCTTGTATTTGTGTTGTGAGGGAGGCAAAATATCTTGAGTCAGAAGTCGCTCATGACATTTTCAAGGTGGAGCAACAGAACGTTTGACATTTGACTTTGTCTCATCAGTGCTGGATCTTTGTAAAAGGAAATGTCACAAGCCTTTTGGGTAAATAAACAGCCTTTTTTTAATTTCTGAGAATAAATAAGATGCTCTATGCACTACGTTAGTGCTCAATCACTTTTGTTTTTTTCCTTTCAAATGACTTTTCTAGTGTTTAAACTGTAATGCAAGTTGTTGCTGTCTGATTGTGTTTTGTTGGTGATGCCATATGTCATGTATAGTGTGTGGAAACCAAAAGCAGGCTTGCCTTGAATTGAACAATAAAACGATGCAGTAATTTCTCCCACCTCACTCTTGGACTCCGTGGACTAAATTAAGAAATGACCCTAAAAACTTTGGCATTTGTACTGAAACATGGCAAGCTGCTGATGACAAATGCAGTCAATAACGAACAAAAACAACGTACACAGAACTTCAATGCAAATTATCAGATACCAGCATGATAAAGATCATACCTCATACACACTTTTTCATCAAATCCAAAACAAAAAAGCACCCTTCCTCAAGACAGATGCAAGAAAAGGAATAAAAACTCTCCACAAGAGGCAAATATGATTTACTTCTTTTACATGGATCTCTTATTCTCTTTTTGTGCCATTTTAATGCCATTGCATCCAAAAGCAAGGTCAGCTGGCACACAGCCAGAGGAGAGAATAGCTAGCTTTGATTTTTTTTTTCTTTTTGTTTCATTTTTGCAACACAAAGACAGGGCTTAAAACGTGAAAGTCAGCAAATACCAAATATTTGTGAGCACACATTAATTACAGATC
>JAPZDW010000005.1:16666444-16677937 GCA_029814725.1 Acanthurus nigricauda
CAGCCTCATCAGACACATAAGCCTCTTTTTGCCTGTTGTGAAGATACAGATTATTATTTTTATATTTTTTTAGTTAG
Source organism: Acanthurus nigricauda (assembly GCA_029814725.1). Classification (NCBI taxonomy): domain Eukaryota; kingdom Metazoa; phylum Chordata; class Actinopteri; order Acanthuriformes; family Acanthuridae; genus Acanthurus; species Acanthurus nigricauda. The sequence continues at coordinate 16,666,522 of JAPZDW010000005.1, forward strand.
TAAGTCAAACTCTAAGTGTGACTCAAAACTAGAACCTTTTTTGTCTCTCTCTCTCTTCAAAGAAATAATCCTTTAAAACTGCCAAATAAAACATGAAGGCATTATAACACAACCACCACAGCATGTGCTGTCTGTATCAATCACGCAGCATTTACCATTTAGAGAGTCAGGCAATGAGCCATGCATTACATTGAGAATGGCATCTAAACCTAAAATGTGTTTTTTCTACTACTGGAGTAATGTGCCTGTAATTTAGTTTGTGGTAATTCTGCCTTAGGTCTTAGTTGACACATTAAAAATGCACCCCACGTCAAAAGGCATTTGCACAGCCCAGCAGGTCCTTAGGAATCAGCAGAGCAGCAATCAATCCCTGCCACAGGGTTCTGTTACGGGGATGACAAAAAAAGAGTTACCATCTGATGTTTTGAACCAAGACAAAAAAAATGTGCTTCTAGGTATACAGCTTTACCATTGAAGTGTTAAGAACTGGGCTCTTTCACAGAAATAATGGGAAAAAAAATCCTAAACAGACTAAAAACCAGGCATTGCAGAACTGCTTTAACTAAGGGAGAAGGTCAAGCAGGTTAAACCTGACCCAATTTGTCAGCAAGTATTCAGTTTTTTAGAAAGTAAGCCAAATTATTGAAAATTTTTTACAGTTCATGATCTCAATTGCTCCAATATTAATACTGTACTTAAACAGAAAAAGCAGTTATGTTGTAACACATTTTCTAATGCAGTCTTACTGCACTAGATTTCTGCATATGGCTTGATTAATGTGCAGACAGAGGTATTCATTGAGATATATATCTCTCCATTACTGGACCGAATCATTTCCTTTTAGTGGAGACTAACGGTTATATTCAAAGTCACATTGTAGCAGCATCTAAGAAGAATACAGTTGTCACACCTCTTAGCGACTCCCCCGGGTATATTGAAAGGAGTGCACTGGTGCCTCGCGGGTGTGGCTGCAGGCTAGCTGGGTCTCTGAGGGTGCTTTGGGCATAAGTGTTTCATCCTGGCCTCCCTCTGTGCATCAGCATATGATATCACTTTGTCTCTAAAATTGCTACAGCATAACCTCAATGTTTGCTGCACAAAGAATTTCCATCTTTTTGATCCAAGATAGATAAGAGCAACAAAACTATGTTTGCTTTCATCCATAGAAATCCCCAAATACCATTATCCTATAAAGTAACAGACTACAATATTATTAAGTGTCTAATTAAACTCCATCTAAATAAATTTAAAGTGCTTGCAGCTCTGTAAGAGGCAGCCAGTAATGGCTTATACATAGTCATGTTTAGCAGAGTGATGGATCAACAACATCATCACTAGATATTACAGTGGAGAGACCAAGTGGGTTCTTGAAGGGCCATTCAAACTCACAGCTTTAACTGTTGTTTCTCCGTCTAACAGAAGAAGCAGTAGACGGTATTTTTGCACCAGGGCCGCCAACCAACAGACAGCGTCTCTCTTTCTCTTTCTCTCTTTCTGTCTCTTCTGTGTTTATATACTCAGAACTTGACAAAAAAAATGTGTGCTTAGAAGCCCTTCAAAGATGATCAGATGGCCCTCACATTATGCATTACTTCAAAAGAGAGAGGGGAGCCTATGTCGCTAGCAGGTGGAAAGGTAGCAACAGTTGCACCTTGGCACAACATCCTTCATCATGTCCACCGTTTATGCAGCAGTTGGCAAGGTGGGCAGGCCATGTGTTGGCTTTTAAGAGACTCATTAGTACAGTGAGCATCAATGGAAATAAGGTTCAAAGCGATTACTTCAAAACAACATACAGTCAATTAGGTGCAGTAAATGACACTAATGGTTGCTATAGAGTATGCAGAGATGACAAATCAGCTGCAGGGTCAAACGAGCTTAACACATTTTAAGATAAATTAACTGCAGTATTACAAGTGTCATTTCGAAGACTACATGGAAGTTCATTCAATAATTTTAAAAAAAGTGACCAGTATCTTTTAAAAAAATCAACTTAATTTCCGTATGTTACGATCTTACTAAAGCCCTGTTGGTTAGGTAAATTTCTCCTTGCTTTGAAAAGCTGAAGTAACCTAAGCAATTAAATAATTTCAGGACATAACATAGGGCCTATAGCAAAACTGCTGCCACAGACTACTTGAAATCCTTTTATCTTTATGTAACTCAACCAAGGTCCTATGCTTCAGCACCAGGGACAGCGCTATTTGAAAATCAACCAATATATGACAAAAGGCTGTTTTCTCAGCCTTCTGTACCTACTCTGTTTTTCAAGGTTTGTTAAGGTCAAAAGTCATTCACATGCTTCTTGAATCTTCATTACATGACTAAATAATATTTTAGAAAAGGCTGTTAAAGAAACAAAGCAAGTGTCCAAAAGGAGAACAACTGAAAAAAATAGAACAAAAAAAATCCTCACAGTGGAGTCGTGTCAGAGTTTTGACCATTTTAAACATGACACTTTCCTGCATGCAAACAGATAATACAGTCATAATACAAGTAAGATGAAGTGCATGTAAACATCAGACTCTGATTATGTTAATGTAATTATACTCATAGCTGGATTAAGCTTCAAGATATGTGTATTCCCATTATAGTCACATTACTGAAGGGCATTTTAACCATGCAAATAAGTCAAGCATCAATTTTTATCTGAGTTTTCACTGCATTTTGTGACACACTACAATTCAGCTGCTTGAGGACACATGACAAAGATGTTCTCTTGAGACATTTCGCTCTGCTGTGTTCTTAGTTTTGTTCTTTATAAACACTCAAAAACTTTTAATTGATGTACAAACTGGGCTGTGCTGAAACCAGTGCTGCATTTTCTTCTGAAAGTATGAAATGCACAGTGTTGCTACAATGATTACACAACTAACAAAAGGAGGTATCACTGAACCACTATGGAGGGACGTAGAAACGTAATTCAGGGGAGGCATTATTGTCCATGTATCTGACTATGTTATGCAGCATGGATGCATAAATATAAATAAAATATAGCTAAAAATGAACACAGAGAGTAAGACTTTTTGATTAAATCGACACTTCCTGTTAGAAGATGTGAGGACTGAAGAGACTGTCAGGAGGAGTGAGAATAGAGGAGACTGCATAGAAAATCAGCATGCAGGTTAATGAACTACAGTATGTAATGAGACTGTATATGTGCAACAGGCTCCTACTTAAGGCGAGTAATATCCTATCTGAGAGATGAAGGAAGGGTATGGAGAGTGGGACCTGCATGCACTCAGTAGGGGTAAGAAGGAAAAGCACAGACATATACAGTGTTAGTGCCTGCATGAACTCAATATAGCTATGTAAAAATATCAGCTAATAAGGTTTGGTCTTCAGTCAAATTATGCTTGGAAGAAGACCCAGTTAATGGAGTTCGGATCATTCTGGACTGCAATCAAGACAACTATTTTGACAATACAACATATCAAACATTAATATATGTTTCTGTGTATGTTTATATGTATATATGTTTTAACTTAATGTTTATCTAATGTTTTATCTTAATGTTTATTTCATGTTTCCCCGACTTTGACTTCAATAAAATGAAAAATACAAAGAAATTTTTAAATCCAACATCACACAAGCTGCCTAAAAAGGGTCTTAGGATGGCCATTTTAATAAATGTACTTAGTCTCAGAAATAAATTCACTTAAGTTGCAAATATAATACTGTTAAACAACTTACACAAATTGGAATTATCTTAGACTCACTTAAACTATATTTGGGGACAGAACATTGTTGATACATTTGTATAATATTTTCAGAAAAAGAAATGCTAATAAAGGAGGCATTGCTTGATTTTTTCAAAGCCACATACCTGTTAAAGTCTGACAGGATCTAACACCATCAAACACACTGAGGTTCTATCGGTTAAAGGCTTCATTAAATCATCTGAAACTGCTATTTATTAACCCCCTTGTGCTAACAGTTGTTATTTGGATAAAATTTGTGACATGTTGAATCATGCTAGTTTCCTAAGTTATGAAAAATATTCTATGGGTGATAGGAATTTCTCTTGTTGTTCTATGAAAATAAAATTGATGAATACATGTGCTGCTTGTGGATTAACATAAGTAATAAATGACCAGCAAGAATATATTTGAGCAATGATGGTACACGAGCAGGGACATTCTTTAAACATATCAGGGGTATGCTTTAAATCCATTCCTCTACCTATAAGATGAAGTGACCATGATCTCATTGCAGTAGCAAAAAAACAAAAGTACTAAAGGTACAAAGGTGATACAAAAAAAGATCATTTAGGGGCTTCAATCAAGATACGAAAGATAATAGAAATGCCAACGGGTCAAAGGTATTCTTTGAAAGAGATCCAGAAAAGGCATTAAAGGCTTTTAATGGAACCTTAATGACAACTGTTGACCATCTTGCACCTCTAAAGAACAGAGTAAAGACTAAAATATTTAACAGCTACTCCCCTTACTTAAATGGTAGAAGATTGGCATTAGGAGATTGAATGGAGAAGAATAGTAGGAGCTGCTGTACTTGATATTCTGCAGCTTTTGACATTCTGGGACATGAGATATTTCTGTGGATGTATGTATTTATGAACACTGGAATTATTAACTGTATAGTTATGGTATTTTTTAAACTTTTTAGTGTGTTTTGTGTCATCATTAAGTTCTTGTTTTGTTGTTGGTTGAATTGTGATGTATGTTTATTATTGGAAGTCATACTGATACCAAAACAAGAATAGCTGCAGCTATGCAATAGCCAATGGATATCTAAATAAAAACAAAAAACAAACAAATTTTATTTGTCTGCAAAAAGAAGTTGAGGTTCGGTTGTCATTTAAATCTGTTTGAGATTTTTGCTGGAGCACCACTTGGCCTTCAAAAATATTACAGCATCAACAACCCCACTGAATCTATGGATGCTTGAGACCCTGCTATTATGCACAGATGTTGCAACTTATGTTTCTTAATCGCTCAATTTAAAAGCAGTTCACAGATTTCTCTCAATTTTGACATGACAATTTTACAGATCTTAGCAACTGTCTCTAATCTGAAATAAATTCATTATCATTCCAATAAATGCTTTGATGCCTCTGTGCAACTTAATTATGGCACAAATGCAAGCTCCCAATTCCATCCCCTAATAGTCAGCACCAAGCTACACTTCAGTCACTAAAAGGAAGTGAATGCCAGACTGTTTTACACTAACATGGAATTCACCTAGACAACTGAGAAAATAACTATTCAAATTTCCTAAAAATGACAGACACAAAAGATGAGCTTCTTTCCTCCACCACATGAAGTCAAATTTTATACAGAGAGGTTAATTTCTGTTGTAGAAAGTTACAACAACAGCACTTGTCAAGGCCTTCAATAAACTGGTGCTTGCATAATGGTAAAGGTTTATCAAACAGCAAGAGTTGTCTAAATGATGTCTTATTGTCTGAGTTTATGTGAACAATAAACGTCATTCAGGACTTCTCACATATAAGTTGCATTATCCACTTCAATGACATTTTTTGCCATTTTTACTATACACAAACTAATTTATTCCAGCTTTAGCTAAAGGAACCTTTCATTTCCTCACACTTCATTTAAGTCTGATCATGTGCAACAGGATGGTTCTTAAGAATACATGCCTAACTGCTAATTTCAAATGTCCCCTCTTGCTGTAGATGTGACATTTTATAATAAAAATCTTGTGATAGACATAATGAAAAGCTTATGAAAATTTAGATTGCAATTTTCAACTTTGGTCTGATCCTTTCCAGACCTCAGGGATCTCTCTCCTATTGCCATAAAAATGGATGCAGCAGAATTGCTCGTGCTGGACCACAGGAACACTGTGCAATAGAAAAGCTAATGGATCCTTAGTGGTAGGCAAAACCATTTAAAAGTCTGTTAATTGCAATTTATTGCAGCTGATATTAGCACTTGTTTTTACGCATTAGAGGGCTTTTGCAGTAGTTTGCAACAGCCCATTACAGTGATTTACCAAAAATCCGGAATCACATCTACCACACTCTAACCCTTATTAGTGCAAGTTAAAGTGCACAAAAAAAAAAAAAAAATCACAGTCACATTAACTTGGTCAGGGCCAGCTGGTGCAATTCAATAAAGTCAATGATACAAAACTGCATTTCTTGCTTCAATAAAAGGTAAGAGGATCGTAGGCATACATTTAGGTCAGTTTTCCACCCCCACATCTTCCATGAGAAAACTGGATCCTTTTGCCTTTGTTCTGCCTATTTTTGATCTCTCACATCTCTTGTCATTAAGTCCTGTTGCAAGTCTATGTTTAATGTGGAAATGCAAGAGAAAAATGTACTTTAAAAAATGGCAACTAACAGATCTTATTTATTTGGATGAAAAGAAAATCTCTGTTATAATGATGCCAGCACTTGGCCAGACTTAGCTTGGCATGTCGCATTAAAGTATTTGTAGGATAACCAATTAAGGTCAAAAGCATGTCCTTTCTCTAAAACCTTTGTTGTCAGGAGGGTGACTATATTAAGGCTATTTAAACAGAGAGAGAATCAGAACTATATGGGCATGTGGTAAATGTCCCGCTTATTAGCCTGAGGGTAAACTGGCTGCTATCAAGAGGCAGTGCAGGGTGAGGGGGGCAGTGGAGGAGGTGTGGAGGAAAGAGGCAGCACAGCAGGTCGCATGCTTCCTACTGTTTGGCTATGTGACCTCTGGAAACCATCCAGCACTGCTTCTGCAAGACATAACATGACCTCACCTTTCACGTCATACCTTCTTAAAAGAAATCCCACAACCACCACCCACCAGCCAATTAAAAAGTTATGCATAATTTACCATGTCATTTGGCAGCACAATCAAATTGAATATGATTTGCAGTAAAGTATTGGGAATTTTCTTCCTGCATGCAAGGAGAGTGGAGCAAAAATACAGCTCTAATGTCTATCACTCATGACTGAAACCCAAAATTTTGCCCTTCACTCACTTAAAAAAAGGAAAAGTTAGATATGATGGACTCCACAGCTTTTGCTGACATGATAAATGCAGCCCCTCCAGAAATGTGATGGCAATTTTTAAATACAGGACCGTTAATGACAAAGCTGAAATATCTCACATCCCCATTGTGCAAGGGCAGCACAAAGAAAGCATCATGCCAGTGAAATGAAAGTAACCTCAATGGGACAGCTATCCGTGACTATTAAAATTGTGGCCTAAGGGTGAAATCACATTAAAGAGGCAGCAAGAGATTTTTATTCTATCCTTCACTATTCTAAGCAAGCTGAAGGCAGGTAAGACACATCTCCTTCATCCTTGGTATAGAATGACTCCCTCATTCCTTCAATTAAAAGATAGCAGTAAAATACAGCGGACACGGAGCTGCGATAGCGTAATTGCCCACTACAGTCAGCATGGGTGCGAGCAAAGCTTGTCTATTTAAGCCTGGAGGGGCACAGCAGACAGAGGCAGGGCTGACACGCACAGGGACATTAGCGGACATCTCTCATGATCCAAATCCTCTCTTTTGCTTAACAGCTACAGTTTAATTGTCACCGACTCTGCCAATCATTCAGCACACATACCCTTACTCCTTCTTGTCCTTGCTGTTGAGATAAATCCATGGGACCAAAGCCAGACCCTTGAATGCACCTGCGGCTATATTTCAAATGTCCACATGGCTATATACTACTTATTATTTTTCTTGCAGAGTTACACACACATAAACACCAAACACACACAAACAAACTGGAACAAAAGTATCACACCAATAAACGATGCTGAATGTCATTTTTGTTCGACAGTTTTCTTTCAATTTAAAGATATTTTGAGGGCAATAAACAAAGGAGAGGACAATTTTGGGTATACAGTAGATTATCCTGGGTAAGTAATACATCCCTCTTTTAATCTCTGCAAGGGCAGACAGCAAAACATGAGCTAACACAGCAGCAGTTTCCCTCAGTCAAAAGTCAATTTGTGCAAGTTCAGCTTAGTTGGGTAAAAGCAGTGTTTTGTTGGGTGCTGAATCAAATGCCAGTAGCCCCCCACTGATTAATGACCAGCTAATCTCACAGGAAATCAGTTAGCGGTTGCTTGGCTCTTAAAACAACCTTCTAAACTCCACTGCAATAACCAGCGGATGACATTTTGCTGCAGCTGGGTGCCATTTATCAAATTTAAGTTTTTACCAACAAAAATGTGTGCTTTCTTAAAGAAGCTTTGAAAGGTTTATTACAATTGTTGTTGCAGGTTTTGTGGCACAATGGAGGTCAAAAAATCCACTTGAGTTACTTGAGTGTATTACTCCAGTGCTGTTATAGCAGATCAGACCCAGTTCTCCTTTGAAGACATGACACTAGAGCTGATCACTGGACCGAATAATTAATTTATATCACATTTCTGTATTTTAATGCAACACTGTACTATTTTTGCTGGTTTTTGTAGGAATTCTAAGTAAAGAGAAATAAACATTTGCCCCTTGAAAGGACACACAATCATCACTTTTCCTTACTTACTTTTCAATTATATGTAAATCTTGGATGGACATTTAAACCAAAAAGAAATTACCTCTGAGTTCTAACTTTTAGCAGGCACTGGTTTCATTGTCATACAGTGTTATGCTATATCCATAATTTATCGTTAGTCTGAGAGCAATTTAATTTGAGCACCGATAATGAATTTCCTCCATGAATGAGACCCATCAAGGTCCGCCGAGATTGGCAGCTGTCTTAGATGAAAAGTTGCGGCATCACAGAGGTATCATTGTAACTGCATTCCATGATGAATTAAAATATGCTATATTTTCATTCTGTTTTTTTATCACTTATCCTTTAGTGTACATCAAAATACTGCTTCAGAGCTCATGTTTGTCATTTTTAAAGTTACCCTCCTAACACATTAACATCTTGTATTGTTATGTTGTTATTTGTTAACTGGCAGTTACTGACAGTGTTGGTGGCTATGAAACATGAAACAATAACTGCTACGATGTCACAGCGACCATTGATTGATACAGGGATGTTTCAATATATACTGAAAGAAAATCCCAAGGGTCAGATTAACATCCAAACCCTGCACACCTTACCATTTTTAAAAAAAAAAAAAAAAAACTTTACTATGCTTAAGCAAATTCTCAGTCCTGACAAGTCTGCTCTGTCCTGCAGGTTTCAGGTTTCTTAGCGTTTGACTATCTTTCAAAAGGGTGAAAAATTACTGTACATTTAAAGCTCAGATTTAAGTTTAGACATTGCTTCCTTTAAAAGAAGACTTAACACACTTCTCTACTGTTTGCACAGATACAAGTTGGTATAGTCTAGGTCTGACAATTAAGGAACATGACATAGGAAAAAGGCATATTTTTGAGGTAAAGAGATTTTATAAAGAATATCCATATGTTAATAAGAGCTTGTTGACTTTTAATTGAAACATCACTGTCACATTTGTATCTATGCAGATTAATCGTGCATAGAACAGTAATGAGGAAGAAGCAGAGTTTTGTAGGAAGGATAATAAATGTGTTTTCCCCCACTTCGCTGCTACAGAATATTAAGGGAGACACCAAGCCAGACTGTAATTGAGCTGGCCAATTGACCAGGGTTTTCACTCAGGCAGCAGACACACTCACACTTGACTGCCTCCGGGCAAAGAAAAAGAAAGACACAATTAGCATATCCCAACTACAATATATTCTTTAGAAATGTTTCAATAAAGAAAGAGACTCAAGAGAGGCACAATAGCCTAATCAAGCACAAAAATACATCACGACACAAACTAGGAAGAAAGCACACCATTAACTTTGAATGCCAAGAGCAGGGTTAAAAGTTCCATCCCCTCTGGGTCCATCGATATCAAAAAAAAAATTAAAATGTTAAGCATTTGCAAGGTGCTTTTGATAAGCACATCCAGCCACAAGCATATGGCCCAGTGTGAACCCTTTTCACCTTCACCAAAGAACAATCAAAAGTTATCTAATTTATAGGAATAAGTTTCAGAGGAATGTACAAGCCCCTACAAACGCACTAAGGAAGAATATATTCCCTTCATTGAGGAACATTATGAATATTAGAATTATCTTTATTTTTTTGTAATCTTAAAATTAGAGGGTCTTAATAGATGAATTGATCACAAAACACAGTTTAAAGTGTTTCTTTGAATTTCTCCACAACTTAAAATGACAAAAAGCCATTCACAGAATGTCCTCCTTATATGAATATATCAATTGCTACATCAAAACGCTTCAGAAGCTAGACATGAAGTGTCTGTCTTGTGTAGTTTCACTCTTTCTATTGTCATGTCCCATGTTGAAATTCTTCACACACTATTCCCCAGTGTAAAGGTAGTCTAAAGCAGTTCTGCTGCTTAGATTATGTTCTTTTTTTTTTTTCTGCCAGATATTATCCGGACATAGCAGGTCCTCTCTCTTTACGAAATACTTCTGTACCACTGTCGTACTCCAAAGCAGAACTGTTTCGTCAAAGCTGTTGAGTTCCTAAGGTACAAAAACTTGGTTTTACTGGACAGTGTGGTTAAGCGTCCAATTGATTTACTTGAACAGGAGGAAGAAAGACGCTTAATCATTGCGATATGTTCAGGGTTTCAATCTAATCCAAGTCTCTCAAAAAACAGAAGCCACACATACAGAGACTATAAGTGGTGCATGCTGGAGCCATCAATTAGTGTAGCATCTAGTGGTGAGGTTGCATCTGGCAACCTTGCTTTTATCATTTAGAAGAACCCTTTTGACCACTGAAAAAGCCAAACACACAAAAAGCCCTCTTTAGCCAGTCTATGGTTTATCCATTTTTGGGCTATTGTAGAAATATGGTTGTGCAACATGATGAACTACATGGAAGAGCACCTGCACACTGTTTAATATAAAGAATTTATTTCTTTTTCTCCTGTGACAGTAACAAAATCAGTTTACAAGATAATGGTTTATCAAACAATTCCCTGAGTCTGCAGCTTAATATCAACTCAGATTACATCATAGTCTGAACAGATTAATAGCATCTATTTTGTGATACACAGCAAGTGTTTCTCTTGATTAAGTAGCTTTTCTATACATTCATAATCAAATATGCACAATTTTCAATGTGAAGTAAGTTGAAAATAAAGGCAACTTGTTGGTGCTTAAAAATTCAGCAAGTTCTGCCACTCTGTTTTGGTCATAAGGTTTATTAAGTTTTACCTTTCCATATGATTGCTGAGCCACTGAAGGCACACTTGTGTTCAATCAGGCATCTGCAGTGAACACTGTTTGTGAAATTAACTGCTATTATTATTTGTATTGCTGTGACTTTTCAAGGTTGTACATTTGACAACAAGAACAACAGCAAAAGCATGTGCATTCTACCTGTGTCAGTAGCGTATCTTAATTAGGGATGTACCAAACTCATCCTACATGATTCTCATGTTTTAGTGTTGTGTCTCAAATTTTAATGCCTTTAGTCAACTCT
>JAPZDW010000005.1:16845142-16855149 GCA_029814725.1 Acanthurus nigricauda
AACCAAAGCATGCATTCAGTCTCTTATGAATTTGATAATTGTTAACTTACAAACTTACAATAACAATGTTTAGTTTTACATTAAAAGGAAAACAGTGAAGGGCGAAGCCAAACACTGACCCAATAAACTAGCCTTAATCACAATTAACATACATAAATGACAAGTGCTCTTTAAATCTACCATTATGTTTATTAAATCCCAGTAACAGTAATTATAAATCAATTATGATTTCAGTCAACATCTACTGAACAACTAAAGGTTAAACACAAGCCGGTTTAAAAGCACCTACACTAAAGAAATATCATTGCATAACAGTGGCAAGAAAGCATGTAACACACATGTGTGCATGTGTGCATGTGTTTGAGGGGAGGAGAGGGGAAGAAAGGGAGCAGAGAGAGCAAGATGGCGGATGCGAGAGTTCAAGGTGGCTGTTGTGTTGGAACAAAGAAGCTTAGGAGCACAATGAAGAATATGTATATCCTCCACAAGGAGATGGCGTGAAACAAAACTGAATCATGCTATTACGCTATCTTTAAGCTATGAGTGTGTCAGTGTGTGTGTAATAATGCAAGAGAAAGAGTAAAAAAGAGGTGAGGTAATGCTCAGAATTCATGGGAGAAAACAATTGTGGGTAAATATTATATTAATATATATACAATATTCCCCTTTCTATCCCTCAGAGACCAGTAGGTGAACTGGTGCTCATCTACAGTCTGCTGGTCTTCGTTCCAGTTAGAAATGCAAGTTATTGTAAACATGCACACCATGGTACCAAGTCCAACTACATGAACACACATAGTTGGTGTAATGTCAAAGCACATTCACAAGCAGCACGCACAATTTTTCAGCAATAACAGGACATGGCAGTCTCTTGGCTCTGCTGAACAACAAATTCCAACATATTGGAATTGGAATTTTCTATAATTCCAACAACTAAAAAACACACTTAAACTAAACTGTTTCTGCCCAGACAAAAGCCTCCCACTATGACTCTAGGTAGCAATTGTGGTGTGTGTAAGTCTGTTGGTCAGACCGGTGTGATGGGGTGTAGCTTTATATCCCAGGTGATGTTGTGGCTTTGTCTCAGTGGCACCCTGCTGGTCTCATCCAATTACAGGCCAAGATTCTGATTCAAACTAAGTCTCACTCCCAAGTGTAATTTTGCAAGGCCTAAAGGTTTTCACAGCATTTCTTCGTCTCTTTGTCCCTTTGTTTCTTATTGGCCTTTGGTTTTATCAGTAGGCCTCTATCTTTGCTTACAAAGTGATGTTGAGGCCCAACAATTTCTTATGAAAAAAGTAGGCTTAAAAATTAACTAATACTGAGTAATACCATAAACCCATAGTATTGTGAAAGTGTCTAGGAAACTCATTTTACAAATACATGTGCCACCTGCTCCCCCATAATCACCACTTTAACTTTTAGACTGGGATAAAAGCTAATTAAAACACACTAATATCTCTCTGTTTTTCAGTTGAAATGGTTCCATAAACTTTCATTACTGGGTCAAATAACTCTGCAGCACTCACAGGACACTCAAGTGGATATTTTCTCCATTTTCTGGTGCAATGGTTTAAGGCACATAAATTTAAATATTATTTATTGCTTTTTAACACCGGGCACAAAAACAGTTTTGCTCTTTGTATCATGCAACACTGACAAGACGACAAGATCAAATAGCTTCTCCTGATTTTGAGGGGAAGAATAAATGTGAGAGACACTGTGATATACAACAACATATTTCTTACCGAATTGCAAATCATTAAAAAAAACAACTGCTTAGCATTTTCACTGGTTTCTTTAATGCTTTTAAATGTTTCCTTTTTAACAGCTTTATTGTGATGTCAAATGTGACACAAATGTGAAAAAAGACAAACTCTTTTCAACCAATTGTAAGGATTGACTTGTCTACTTTTAACAGTTTCATCTACATTTGTAAAATATGCATTATTGCTCTTATTTTAATATAGAAACTGATATGGCTTTATTGTACTGAAATGACAATTAGTTGGGTTCATGCACTTTGACCTGTTAGGTTTCTGCTTGAGCTGTTTTAGTTTCAGTTCAAGAACTTTTGAAGTCATTTAATGCATAAAACAAACTGGTCATGTTGACCCCAATCTATGACTTCTGTCCCCCTTTAGTTCTCTGTCCATGTTATCTCATGCATCAGCAACTAAGTGGTACACAATGTCCTGCTGCAGGTTACAAAAAATTTGGTAAGTGGTTTCTTTTCAAACATAACCTGCTGCATTTTAGCAGAGGGAAAAAGGCCATCAGAGGAGAGTACGTGAGTGCTGTGTTGAGCCCTCTAGCCTCTTCATTCCCCAATCTTTGTTTCCTCCTGTGAAGAAGGGCCAGCAGTAATGACCTCCCTCCATTCTGCCGAGCACCTTCAGCCTGGCCGTGGGCTGAGGCAATCTGTCGCTTGTATGTGCCAGTGACATCTGCTCCCATGGGGACCTATGATTATTTCTGCTCTCTTTTTCAAGCTCTTGAATGTGAACCTGTGTTTGTGGAATGTATTATGTGTTGGGGTATGTTGAGTGAGAGAACCCATGCAAAGAGCACTTGCATACACACATGCAGTGGTTGTCAAGTGAGATGACAATTAGACTCGGTTGGGTTTGTGAACGCAGATAATGTTAATTTCATACTCATTTTAGCAAAGTACAGCATGTAAACATATTAAAAAATGCATGCATGTAATTTCTTTTAAGATTGAGTGTTGGCACGCTACAATTTGTTCACAGTATGGGAAACAACGTTGATTTGTGAAAACATTTTAGTGAATGTAAGAGTCTTAGATGATGGACTAAAGCAGGAAGGCTAGTACAGGTAGACAGCTGGAGTGTGATGACTGATTTATGGCTTCAAATTGCCTTGAACACAGTGGGATTCAAACACTGTTCGAAACTTTTTGCCAAACCTTTGAGATAAAGAAATCTGAGAACTTTTGTAACTTTTAATGACTCTTGGTTTTTGGTTCTCATGAGAGCAGTTATTATTACAACTCAGTCTCCTCTGCTCTCAGTTTGGTGTTTTAGCCATCAGTAAAAACTTGAGGTTTAGCATTATTAGTGGTAAACAATGTTTTATATGTGACTCATTTTTACTTTTCCATTGTTCCACTTTTCCTTTGTTTTACAACTTGGAAAGCTCGGATGCAGAATCTGAGACTCACAGGAAAACCAAAAATAAAAAATAAACTGAAGAGCTCATCCTTTATGACTACTTGTTATTTATTGCAAGTAAAATAAACAAAATGTAAATACAAAATACCGTGGGCTAAATATGACGTAATGATTTCAGTGCTGTCAATGCCAGTTTTTTGCAGACACTTTTTAAGAAGCAAAGGGTGAGGTCAAGAACAGTATCTGCTATGACCCACTCTTTCTCTTTGCACTGCATCCTGCCAGTCAATTTATAGATACAGATGACCGCCAGGGCAGCATACTGCTTACAAAAAAAAGTACCAGTAAAATACATAAATAAAAACAAACATAAATTTTGCTCCTACACAGCAGCTTCTAGTTGTTCTCTATAGAATCAGCTACTTTAATTACATGAAAAAGAGCCATTTTCACCAGTTGATTAATGTGTGTAGAAAACCGATTGTAGACATAACATCACTAATGGATTCCATTCCAGAATGGAATGAACGAGTTCAAGAATAAAAAACATGATTTGCGGAATGGAACCCATGCATTCAATTGGGGAATGGAACACATGAGTTCCAGTATGGAACCCTTGAGTCCCAGAATGGAACCCATTAATTTAGGAATAGAAAACAAGTTCTGGAATGTAAAACATGAGTTCTTGAATGGAACACATTCAGTCCCTCCTGGAATAGGACACATAAGTTCCGAAACAGCACAAATGAGTTCCAGAATGGAAAACATGATTTCTTGAATAGAACACATTCAAGCGATCTTAGAATAGAACGCATAAGTTCCAAAACAGCACAAAAGAGTTCCGGAATGGAAAACATGAGTTCCGGGATGAAACCCATGGATTTCATTGCAGAATGGAACACATAAATTTGGCAATGGAACACATGAACACTCACATTCAATTCAGGAATGATACATGATTTCTGGAATGGAACTCATGGGTGCTCAAACTAATGTGAATGTGAATGCATTGCCTTCTGGAATGGAACACGTTTATTACGGAATGGAGCCTTAGAGTTCAGGAAGGAAAAACATGCATACCATACCTGAATGGAACATATGAGTTTTGGAATTTAACACGAGTTCCAACATAAAAAACATGTGTTCTAGAACAGAACACGTGCATTCCATTTCTGAATGTAAAATATAAGTTTCAGAAGGGAAAACATGAGTTCTGGAATGGAAACATGTATTTCATTTGAAATAGAACACATGCATTCTATTTCAGAAAAGAACACATGAGTTCCATTCAGGAATGGAATGAATGTTTCCCATTCCTGAACTCATTGGTTCAAATCCAGAACTCATGTATTCTTTTCTAGACCTCGTGTTTTCAATCTAAAATGCACGTATTCCATTCCAGAACTCATCTTCCATATCAGAACTCATGTGTTTCATTCCAAAATCCATGTGTTTCAGTCAGAAACTTGTGTATTTCAATCTAGACTACAAGTGTTAAATTCTGGAACTCATGTTCCATTGTAACGTGGAGGTTGTGTTCTGGACCCAAATGCAGACACCAAGGCAAGGAAGCAGGGAAACAATAAAGAATTTTTTTTTAATCTTTTTGGGAAAATAGGAAGTGGCTTGGAGATGGTGTCCCAGAGTTGAGTAAGGGGGCAGTGGCAGCGTGTTGCATGAGGCAGGCAGAGCAAGAAGCTGAGACAAGGGAGGTTGTGTGGGGAGAAACGTTGCTTGGCTGGAGGCTCAGGCTGGAGGACCAAGAGGCTGGGTGGCTGTGTGGCGAAGGTGCTGAGATCTGCACAGAGAACACAGGAGATACAGGTAAGTATCAAAGGACATGAAAAACATTCTCTTAAGACTTAATACTCTGAAGAACACTAGCACTCGAGCCAATCTACCCCAAAGTGGAGCAGAGACAATCTTGCAGTTTGTACACTAAATGATGAACACAGGTGCATGTTCTCCTCAGCCAAAACATGCCCAGCCTCTGCCAACAAAGCACACACAGAGCCAAAACCATCCTCATCCCAGTCTAACAGTCAAACACAAACCACATCTATTCCAGACCTTATCCTTCATTCCGGAACTGATGCATTAAATTCTAATGCAAATGTTTCATTGCAGAAATCATGTTCCATTTTGGCATGCATGTGTTCCAGTCATTGACTGTATAAAACACTGGACAACCCTCCATGACGTCACCCATTGGTTTCTGAAAGTGAAGCCTTCCTAGGCTGTAAATACGTTTATTTCTGCTCTAAAGTTGGTCATTTTAACATGGGCTCCAATGGGAATTTGCTACTTTTTGGAGCCAGCCTCAAGCGGTCAGTCGAGGCATTGCAAGTTTTTGTACTTCCTGGTTGGCTTCAATGCAGAAGTGGGGAGTTTGCCCCTTGGTTCCAATCTGGAACTAATGTGTTCCATTCTGGAATGGAACGCATGTGTTTCATTTCAGAACTCGTGTTCCATTGCGGATGAAAATGTATGTGTTTTATTCAGCAACTCATGATATCCATTCCGAGACCCATGTATTCCATTCCAGAACATGTGTTCCATTCCAGTATGCAATGTTTCATTATGAAACTCTTTTAATTTACTCTGGAATGCATATGTTCCATTTTAAAACTGATGTCAATCTTTGCAGAACTCATGCGTTCCATTCTAGAACTTATTTGTTTGATTTGACATGCATTTGTTCCTTTCTGGAACTTATATGTTCCATTTCGGAACTAATGCTCCATTCTGGAATGCATTTGTTCCATTACGCAATGCATATGTTTTATTCTTGAACTTTTGTGTTTCACTCTGTAACTCTTGTGTTCTATTTCAGAATGTATGTTTTCCATTCTGGAACTCGTGTTTAATTATGGAATGCACGTGTGTCATTCTGGAACTTTTTGTTTCACATTGTAACTAATGTGTTCCATTCCAGAACTCATGTTTTCCATTCCAGATGAAAATCTATGTGTCCCATTCTCGAACTTATGCGTTCCATTGTGAAACTCGTGCATTCCTCTCCGGAACTGATGTTCCATTCCGGAATGCACTCATTCCGAAAATCATTGTTCCATTGTTCCATTGTTCCATTCAGGAACTCATGTATGCATTCCATTCAAGAATGGAACACATGATATTAAGAATGGAGCACATGAGTTCTGAAATGGATCATGCATTCCATTATGGAATTGAACCCATTAGTTCCTGGATGGAACACATCTATTACAAATTGCATGTCAAATAGTCAAGTTAAAAATTAACCTATCCTTAGTCTCACCCGCCACAAAGCCTTTACACCATACCTGGGGGTAATGTCAGTTAATTCAATTAAAATCACAGGCTTCGCTCATCCTGTGTGAATGTGCCAAAAGAAACACAGAAGTGGAGGGTGTAATTTCTAAATTACATGAGGTCCCCACACAATGCTAATCCTGTGCAAACAGGGCTATAGCTTTTAGATTCATACTCACATAAAAACACACACATGATTTACTGAGTCATGTAAGAAGATGTAATTTTGTGTACAAGTTATTTTGTGCCCAAATGATTAAAACTATAAATTTAAATGGTTAAAGTTCTGCATATATTTTGACAGTGGTCTTACACCATATATATGTATTTATATTCATTTATGGCAATTGTTGTCATGCTGCTTTTCCCTGCTTTGAAATTCATGTACTGCACGTGTACATAAGATGGCACTGTTCATTTTGTTCATTTGTTCTTAGTTCATGTTTAGATGAACATGAACTCAAGATGTAACTTAAATATAACCTTGATTATTAGAGCCCTGCATTGTGCAAGTCGTCTTTTTCTTCATTTTCAAATATTGACATTTATCATAATGTATATAGGGTGAAATGAGAAGGTCACTTCAACCCCAGCAAAATATAAATAAAAACATTATGTAAAAACATTTCATTAATTAATAATAATACATATATCCAAGAAGCAAATTATTTTCTCTACAGTGTTAAGTATTGCATTTAAAAAAAGTTAATAATTGCATTAAAATAATAGTCTAAACATTTTAAACATAATATTGTTGTTTTAGACTTCCATACAAGAAGAACTGCATAAAAGCATAAATTAAATCTACAGCTTTTTTCAAAACAGCAAACTCAAACTAAGCTTTTGTATCATTTAACACTTAAACCAAATGTTTTCCTTTGCATCTTCTCTTCCTCAGGCAGCTGTTTGTCTCAAGTGCTGTTTTGGAAATGAAACATTCTCTACATTCCTGACTCTCAGCCACCTCCATTGAGTACACAGTCTAGACCCCTGGGCTCATTCTCAACAACTTTCTGCAACAGCATCATCATTGTTGTTATTTCCCCAACCAGGCAGCCAGAGGTAGCACGGATGAGTCGAAAGAGCACTCATAAAATGGTGCATTATGTATATGAGCCCTAGTGCGTCTACACAGGATTTAAATGTGCTGTAAGGTGTTTTTGAAGCAATCAATGAGCTTCAGTAGGCTAAAACAATTCCTTTATTCATTAGGCTGTACCTCTCTACTGTGTTGAGTTGTATGACAAAAACTCATACTCGGTCCTGATTAGACTGTGGAGAGCACTTACTGATTGTCCCCCATGGCCTTGTAATCAGTGTAGGATCAGGATGAAACAGCTTAACTCCCCCCCAGACAACTCCCACATCAGTAAATTGTAACTAAGATCCTTACGTCACTTTATTACTCCTGATATATACTGTTTTTAAATGCTGTATGACTTATTATTTCACAAAAAATACAATTAAATGTAAGGCGCTCCTTAGTGAATCACAGTAATAATTTTAAAGATATCCTCACACAAATAAAAATTCCCATGTACCCAGTATTTTACGAACAGTATTTAGACTGGACAAAATATATGGAAAAAAACACAACCTGACATGGACTTTAAGACAAATTACTTGTGACTTCTATCAGATTTGAGCCTTTTGTCTTGGCTTGTCTTGTGACTGTTATCCAACACACAGTACACACACCCACAGTTTCAGGTATTTGCACTCTCCATGCGGAACTCCTCTGAACGTCCTCTCAGGAACTACTAGCAGTCTTGTCACATACCAGCCATTCACCCCTCAGCAGACATGAACCATTCCCCCTCTGAACCACAACATGTTGAGGCATTTCATCCTTATCTGTCTCTGTTCCATATCAGCCGGACGCGCCATGTTTCGTGCTCTGTGCTGGTAAAAGCACTGATTCCTATCTGCTCTGCCACACATTTGTATCTTGTTTTTATGCCATCCCTCACCGCTTTGTGCGGTTTCCTTTTTTCCTTTCTCCACATGTTTGTCTAGATTTGTTTCTTTCTTAATCCTCGCTCTCTCTGTTTCTGAAACTCTACATCCTCAGTGTTGTTCTCTTTTCTCTTGTGTACAAAATGTTTGCACTTCTTCTTTACAATTTTTTTATGGCCACTTAAAAGTCAAGTATGTTTTGGATGACCCATGTGACCCCTCTGACTCTCCACAGGGAAGGAGTGGAAGTGCTGATGGGTGACCTTGAGGTCCCAACAGACGAGTACTCCTACGGACGTTCTAAGATCTTCATCAGGAACCCAAGAACGGTAAAAAATCCAGATAAATCTGCTCTGCATCCCTTATATATGCATTCTAGCCAGTTTTGATATTTGCTGTGTATCTAAGATGTGTTTAAATGCCTGAAGGTGGAATCCGGTAAGCTCAGCAGCCCCGTTTTTCTCACAGTGCCATGTCTGTAAAGCAGGGTGGGCTGCACTTGAAGCCCCCACCATAGCAATTAGCATGCAGTCGCCACTGTGAAAACACATGGTTTCACTTAGCCGTCCACTCTTACATGGGAAATGAGCTTCCCTACTTGGCGCTCGTAGGCTCTTCAGCTGCAGAAGCCCGTAGCGTTTGAATGGACTTTCTCCCCCACCCCGCAAAAGACCAAACAAAGCCTGAAATAGCATGATCTCATACGAGGAGAATTTTTTCTTTCTGTAATTGCCTTCTCTATCTCGTCAACTTATCTGCCTTATATATCTGCAGCTGTAAAATCACCACAGCGAGTCTGGTCGAATCCTTGTTTCCAGACTTTACATTTCATTTGGTTTATGATCCAGCTCAGCCACACCTCGAGTTTAATTATTATGGGTTATTGTGCATTTTGTAAAACTTAACAAGCGGTAACTTTTTATAAAAATGTGATATAATTTACCCAATCTTACCTTACATAAACAGGTTACATAAGAAGATATTATTGAGAAATTCAGTCTCCTACCTGTGAGCCAAGCATTGACATCAACCAAGATAGTGTGCCTGCAGATGAACAAACTGCAGGGGTTTACAGCAGGACAGTAAAATGTTATACTCAAATATCAGACAAAGGTTAGTCGATTCACGCAGGTCATTTTTTAATGACTTACCATAAGCACCAACAGGAAAGAGTTATTTTTGCCCCTGCAGACAGGACTTTGTACTTGATAACACTGAAACAGAATTAGCTTAAATAGAACATTTTCTATTGATCTCACTTAACAGTTATTTTTCCTTGAAGTTTTCTTCACATTTTCTTGTATAACTTGGCTCTACCTGTGATCTTATTGTAGAGTTTTAAGTGACACTGACTTGTGAACAAAAAAAAAAAGATTTGAGGTCGTTGCAGCTAATTCTCTTCTCTTCCCTCAGCTCTTCTTCTTGGAGGAGAAGAGGAGGCACTGCCTGCAGGACCTGGCCACGCTCATTCAGAAGATCTACCGTGGCTGGAAGTGCCGCACCCACTTCCTGCTGCTGAAAAAGAGTCAGATAGTGGTTGCAGCGTGGTACCGCCGTTACGCGGTGAGCCTTGTATTTTGTAGAAATGTATTCAAAATCACACAATGCAGCATTGCTTCTAGTTTT
>JAPZDW010000005.1:18489156-18500536 GCA_029814725.1 Acanthurus nigricauda
CAGATTTGTAGTTTAAAATTTTGATCCAGGCTACTATTTAGACTTTAGAAGTGAAAAAACAATCAAACAAACTGAAACTGCCATCTGGAGCAACACTGCTAACACGGCTGAAAACAGGTCAAGACGTGGTTTTGTGGTTCAGATGTGGATCGAGGAGTAGACTGAGCCGAGGTAAGTGACAGAAATAAATAAAAACCAATTACTTCTCCCGCTGAGTAAATGAAATGTACTTGCTTAATTATAACATTTTTCAAGCTGACTAACTTCCAACAGAGGAAAACACCCCCTAAGCTCACATCTCTTTATTTATGTGGCAGAACATGAAACAAGTGGCTCGAGTTTAATGAACTCTAATTCCTGGTAGAGATACATGCTATTTATTATGTATAACTCGGTT
This sequence comes from Acanthurus nigricauda, assembly GCA_029814725.1. Taxonomy (NCBI): domain Eukaryota; kingdom Metazoa; phylum Chordata; class Actinopteri; order Acanthuriformes; family Acanthuridae; genus Acanthurus; species Acanthurus nigricauda. The sequence goes on from JAPZDW010000005.1 coordinate 18,489,554, forward strand.
TGGCAAAGAGTGTTTGGTGAATGGAGGAAGGCAGAAAGAAAAGGTTTATCTAACCCATAATATATTTTGGCCCTTCGGGAGGTAACACTCTTCCGTGTAGATTGTAAGTCATGGAACTATTTTGGACCAAATAATTAATAAATAATGGAAAGCTGAGTAAAGCAAGAACGAACTGGCTAAATATTTCATCCCTCCAGCAATGTGCCGCGACCTAAAACTTAGACTGTAATGAGAATCGAGTGACAATCTCAAACTGAAATAAAAATGAACTGAATTGTTCCCAAAAGAGTGGGAATTGTTTCCACTTTATTGTGGAGGGTTTTGATGCAGTCGGAAAGAGTTTTAATGCAACAAACATTAAAAAGCACACTTTGTCTCTTGAATATGGGGCAAATTTTCTGTTTTTAAGGCAGCTTGGGGGGAATGTTTCAATCTGTACTTGGCTGAAATTCTGCTTCACGCTACAGCTTGACTCCACTTTACTCGCTTTTGTTTAATTGTTCACCGCTGCAGGTAGTGCTCTCTCAACACAGGCAGAGTTTAAGCAAATTTCAATAACAAAGCCACACGTAATTGGATTTTCAAGTAATCTGAAAACAACCATAAGTTTTACTTTGGTCTCGAGAAGCTGCAGCTTTTATTCCCTGACAAACTGTAATCTGCACTGTACATTTACTGCCAAACCAACAGCTTCTCGCTTTACTTCACACAACAACACACTCATTACACACAAAGAAGTGACACTTCTCTTATGACAGTGGATATTGCAGGGATTGTGTGCATCCTTTCCTGGATGAGTTGATACAAAAATTGCCTGCTGCTGCTGTGTGCTTTTGTACAATGAAAAAGGAGCAAGTAGAGTTGAGCAGAGCCGATCTGTAACATGATAGAAAAGTCCTACTTGTTTCAATCAGCAGCAGGTGTTGATGCTTTTTGCAAACTGTGGAGCAAAAAAGAAGAGTTAGGTCTAACGAATGCAATGAAAAAACCTTTTCATGCTCTGATTTCGTAGTCGTAGAGGTCAACTAAATCCATCTCACAAAATTAAAACTCATGTTTTCCACGAGCGAGGGCAATAAACAGTGCACATTTTTGCTCTTCTTGCTTTAAAAATGAAAAAAAGTTTGTGATTCTTTCCTTCACATAGAAGAAAATATAGTTCTGATGCTTTACTTGCATGGTCCATAATTTGCTCCACTGACTCTAAACAAAAACATCTGGAGTTACTTGAGAGTCTTGAAGACATTTTAACTCTCATTTGAAATGCTTCTTCAGCTCTGACTGCAAAGTGAGATTGAGTGAGATTAGACGTAAGAGTGGTAAAAAAAAATTGGACTGCATTCTTTGTAATTTTCATTATAACCAAAATAACTTTGAATGAGCTTTTCTTTTTTTTAAAAGAAGTGTTTGCTGTTTTCATTAGCACCTGTTTCACTTGGAGATTCTGTCTGTCTTTGGGAAGTTACCATAAAGTATTATCGGTCTGAGTTTTAATCGATAAATGATTTTCCAGTTATTTCCTCCAAACGTTATTAGAAAGTTTCTCTTTTATTAAAGATGGAGTCTCTTTATCAGCCTGATTACTTCCTGCCAAGTGCAGGAAAAGAGCAGTGACCATGTGTGATAGTTCCTGGAAAGTTTTTGTTTTTCAGCATCAGAGACGGCCGTGATGTTTATTCATGCCTCCTGCGGTGGCACTATTGTTTGCAGGTCTCCCCTCTGTCTGGCAAATATGAGACGCCTCCAAAATCGGCAGAGCACGGGGAGGACTCGATTCTCAACCCTCATTAATAGTCCAAAACAGTGGCACCATCTAATTAAGAACCTCATCCATCAACTGTAACAAGGGCTGTAATTGATATTTAGTTGGGCATAAAAGCCGGCACGCTCTGCTTTATATGCTAAGCGAGACGCCACCAAGAATTTGCAAGTTCCCAATCTTGACACTAATGGCTTTCCGTAATTTGATGAATGATGTATTAAACCGAGATGGGAACCTTGGAGAACTGGAGGAACGAGCTGGGAGATATAAACAAAAAGTCACCGTCAGTAATTTACTTAAGAAACTCTCAACCTATGTGAGGGAAGGAGGGAGGAAAAGGAGGCGGCGCCCCGTCACCCCATCACCTCTGGGTGATCTGAACTGGGATTTGAGTGCAACATGTTTTTTTTTTTTCTTGCAGCGAGATGTCATTGGAATGCACAAAGCCGGTTCTGTCTCTTGTTAATTAACACCTCTTAATTATAATGAGTTGACTGATCATTCATGCATATCAGCAGAAAAATGGATAACAGTTGATGCTATCAGTTATTGGTCCTTGAACCACAACCCTCGACAACAGTTGCACAGCTGTATCCGTAATGAGCATTATGTGCAAATACCCTCACACACAGATAAACTTGTAATAACCCAAATAATAATGATTGTGACTTTTCACACAAAAAGAGGATGAATCATTCTGAGCGAAGCGATTGATCCTCACAATAACACACGGATCATTATTAAAAACAACACATCGTTCTCGGCAACGTGCTCATTCATGTTTTGTTATTAACAGAAACTAAGATTTGTGTTTGTTACTGGGAGCTCCGTTCTCTTGGGTGGGGAGATAATATGCACACCGACATGTGCGCATTGAAATTCTCCCTGCAGGACCGCAATTTTTTCCACTAATGAAGCCATTATTTTGCCTGTATCAAATTTGGTAGTGTGAGGTTAATGGCTTCATTAGGCAACAAATCGCCATCCAGGGCCTGTGTAATGCACTTTGCCTGTCCTGTCTTGGCTATATTTCATCGTTTGCCATCTATGAAAGTATTAAATTACGAGGAAACTGATTAGCCCAGGCTAACAACATGAAATGCTTTTATTGCAGAATGCGATTCAGTGCAACAATTTATAATAATAATTGGGTCTATGCTGATAATTTAGCACCCTGTGGACACAGTGTCAGTGCTGATATGTGTGTGTCGCCTGAGAGGAAAAGGAAAAGGAAAAGATGAGCCATTGTCCTCCAGCTCGGTCTCTCTGAGGCACAAGTACTTGGTCAAAAGCTCTTGAGCGCAGAAACGGCTCTTGTGAAACATTTCACTGGCAAAAAGAACTTTGTTTCCTGAGCTCATTATTAAACTGAAAATGTCCCTGAAGATGTCACGAAGTATAAAAAAGCACTGATACACTCTCTTGAACAAGAGAAAGTGTTGAACTATTGTAAGAATAAGTTTTTAGCATCAATAATGATTACCTTGGGCATCCAACACAAAAAAATGTACAACAATTAAAAGTTGTTAACTTGCTCACTGAGGCAACGTTTTAATAAACATAGTCACAAAGCAGCAATTTTACACAACTTTATATTCATGTATTATAAAAATGTCATTATGGCTGACGAGTTAGCAGTTTCCTCTTTACACACTGAGGAGATAGAAGATACAGCATTAGCAGACGGGAGCATTAAGTTTTACTGTTGTTTCTCACCACCTGACAACCTAAAAAGACATAATATGTTATAAAAAGTACAATGCATAGAAAAAGTAATCCTTCTCAATCATCACTGTTGACCTACTTAGTGTGAGGTGTTTGTGTATTTGCAGAGAATCCACTCTTTGCCTGCACTTTCCTTTTTTTCCTCTTATTTTTCCTGTGTGTGGGACATTTCTCGGTGTCAGCCTTTGGGCAGTGGCGAGTCGCCTCCAGCCAATAACAGCAGGAGGTCGGGACTCTATAAAAAGCAGCAGCCAGGTTACATCGCTGTCTAGTTTCTCTTCTCCGCTCTGTGTGTGTGTGTTATGAGTTGCAGGTCTGTGTGCATGCGAGCAGAGAGGATGAAGCGTGCATTTGGCTGCAGTCACACAAAATTACACATTATGGCACCTTCCCGCAGGGTTTGTGTGAACGTGTGGGTGTGTTTTATTGTGCTTTAGAAAGTAACCTGTGAGACAATTAAGAAGGTAACATCGGATTTCCCTGATTCGCTGCTGTTTTATCGTTAAAACTGCACCCTGTCTTCATTTACTCTCGAGCAGTAGCTCTGTTTTTTATCTCCACCAGCTACTGAACAAATACAGGCCATGCAAAATGCTTCACTTTGTTCATCAGCTAGCTGCTAACTTCGCCTGCATACTGTTTTTTTTGCTTGGCAGGTAGTTTGATGACTTTGTCTAAGCTTTTTGTTTGCAAAGTATGAATTTGTAGTTGTTTAGAGCCATAAGACTGATTCAAACAGTACATTTACATGCCACGAAACCAAAACTATGGGCTAAAAGAGGCTAAAACTCTACTTCAAATTAAGCAGAACAGCTAACAGATAATTCTCTGTGTGTTTGTCACCACTGACCACAAATTAAGTTCACACAGCCATATGATCCATTGTTGACATAAAAACACATGTTAGTGCCTGAAGCCTTTGCTTTTCTGAGTGTTTGTTTGTTTGTTGCAGAATCATCCAAGTGCAATGCACAGTCAGCTACTAAAAGCACTCATTATGCTGAATGGCCTCCTTTAAACCACTGTGTGTTAAATTGTTGTGTCTTTTCCTTACTGAGGCCTTAATGTAAGCAATCTGAAAAATGCTGCAGCACAGTGGAGCCGTCACAGTGCGGTTCATTTAAACAGCTTCACGCCGCCGGGCGGTTTAATCTATGAGAACTCTCTTTGTTTTATATGATAACTTGTGTTCTGAAGTAAAAAAAAAAAGAAATTACAATATTTCAATATGAAATGTTTAAAGTGGCTGAAAATATGAATACAAATATCGAAATGCTCTTTCTGGATTCTCCCATTCCGTTCGCACACTCTGCACATTCATCACAGAGGGCAAGGTGTCAGCTCAATGCAGCGTGCGATCATTTCACAGTGTTTTAAAAACAATTATGATGCGCTCTTTGAAATACGGACACGAGCTCGTGATGTGTCTCCCTGTAAATATGGGCAGCCATGCACTGGAAATGCCCGGTTTAGCAGGCGATGCCTCACAGCTAACTCTGTGTGCAGCCGTGATGTTTAATTCATACCCGAGTGTGTGTTTGACTGATTCCATTCCAGGTGAGTCCGTGACAACCACCGCCCTCACTATAATGGAGTTGGAGGGGGTTCTGTGGCAATAAAAATGATAATTAAATGACAGACAGAGGCCACGTTGAGCAAATAACTGTAAAGCTGGCGGGGTGAGTCAAGTGCCAAATGCTGCCTCGAGAGCTGAGCTTTCTTGGAGCTGTGATGGTATTTTGAATAAATTTGTGCTATGAAATCAGGGAATCAGAGTAAAATAATCCCCTTCTGAATCGAGTCTGGCCCGGCTCTTCAGTGGAAAACAAGTTCTGGGAAAAGCTGCCAATATTCTTTTGTGTATTAGATCAATCAGTCCCCTCTGTGAGATCATGTAACAATGTCAGAGCTGACAATAAATGTCGAAGGAATTGCTTTTGTCACTGATGTCACATGAAAAATCTTTTGTCAGTTGTTTTTTAATATTTTCATTTCATTTGTTAAACTTTGGGTTTATTATATGAAGTCTACTTCTTTGGCGACATCATCAAAAATAGGAAATATTTACTGTTTTAAGTGAAAAACACTCTACCTACCACTTTATATTGACTTTAAACATTCTTAGTGAGAATTTATTTTTATAAATCTACATTTTTCACAAGTTTTTTGTACGTAGCCCAGCTGGTGTCATATTTTTCTATGAGAAAACAGCAGGTCCACATGTAAATCAGTACTCTCCTTTTACAACTCTGAGCACATGTTTTCATAAACTGCTCCCAGATTCTTTATCTGTGCCCAGGAAGGTGCAGATTGCTAAAGGGCATGGATCGCTAAACCATGGTCACGGATGGATAAACCATACGCGAGGATTTGTGAATCGAGAGTATGGATTTAAACATGGTTCTCAGCTGATACCAGAGGGGCTGTCTGAATTCAAAACCAGGCTTGTTTGTCATTAAAAACAACCTGGCAGTCCCTGGTTTCTTTTCGATGGTTTGTAAAAATGTGATGAGATACAAAGAAGAGCGATTTTAAAGTGATGTTACGAAGCTTAAACTGAGCTTTTGTGGTTTCCTCTGTTATTAAAATAGAGAAGAACATATTCAGAAAGCATCCTTCATTCTTCTTTCACACAAGCTGCTTTTTTTCCTTTTAATTCATTCACAACAGACTGATGGATGGAGGAAACAAAAAAATAGATAAAACTATTTGAGGGAAACAAAAAACTTAAATAGCAGGATAATTTTCCCCTCACTCAGCAGAAATAAGTGTGGTTCTAATTTTCTTTTACAGTTTACATTTATCACGTGTGTGTCTAAAGAAAATCTTTTCAAACCAGCCTATTTCGGTAGCTGGAACCAAAACAGTGACAGATGTGGAACTAATATTAAAATCCCCCCTAAGCGCCCGAGCATCGTGATTACACAGAAGTGCAGAAGAAACTCCTGTGCCTACATTAACCGGCTTTAGTCACACATCTCTCTTTTTTTTCACCTTTTGGGTGCTGTTCCACCTAAAATTAGATTAATCTTCCGTGTATTTGATGCATAATTTCATTACATGTAATTAGAGATTTTAGACATCCGTGCCCAGCTGCAGTCTAAATGAGCATGAATGACTGTATGAGGAAAAAAAGAAGTGATGTGGAAGAAACTCCAAAACAGGAATCTGTGTGTGTGTGTTTTAACATTTCATGCTCTAATTCTGTGTTTCCCACACTGAGGGGCATTGATGCGTTGCAGTGGTGGGCTCACAGGACCTGCGGGAAAGGAGCGTATTGAAACTTTAGTTGAATGAATCTCATTCATGAAGGAACAAAAAACAAACAAACAAACACGGAAGTTGAAAAGTCTGTCGAGATTCAGGTTCAGAAAATCTCAATCAGACAGAGAAACAACATGTGAGATACAAAGTGGTGCAAAATGGCTCGCTGCTTTTACATAAGTCCTATATTTAGGTAAAAATCTGAGGTTTTTTCCTTCTTGAGAATCATTTTCTGCACCCACTGCATTTGTCTGACAGCTTTAGTTACTTGTTACTTTTCAGATTTAAATTTTTCATGCCCTTTCTAAAATTTGGTGATTGCAATATTTTCCTAATGGGTTGAGAATATTATCCTCTTTGTTAAGCTAAATAAAAAACATAAAAATCCTATAAATTAGCTTTAAAATGCTTTACCACAAACTCGAAAAACAAAGTTTTTTGTTATTAGAGATATGTGGTTCTCAAAGGACAGCCACACTTTAGTTATATGAAGATTTTATAAAATATGATGCATTGGTGTCAATTTTATGACCTAAGTGTAGTTAAAGTAGTTAAAAGTGGCTCAAAGTTGAACATTTCCAACAGTAAAATGTGAGACATACATTAATGCTGCAGTAATACTGATTTAAAAACATCACATAATAGTAAAACACTCACAGGGATCTTTAGGGTCGACTTTTATATAACTTAAGAATAATTAGCACTCAACTCGCGGCCCAGTCGCTCTTCAACTGTATTCACAACTTCAAACTCACTTAGACTTGAGACTTTTTATGAAAAAAAAGTCCTCTTATCTGACCTCCACCCTCTTTTCCCTTTCTGGTTCGAGTTATAAACCTTGTTGCTTCTTCTTTTTACTGTTTTATGGCAGATTGCTTTTGAAGGTTTGCAACCTTCCAGCACCTTCTTTACGAGCGCTAATGTGCCGTTGTCAAAGTGAGTCAAAGTCCTCAGATACTGACCGGTCCTCTCATAGGATGGATGCGTCTGAACATGTGGAGGATGTTTCCCCCACAGCCTCCCCTGAAATCGACACGAGTGCAGGTAAATGATTAATGAGTGCTTTGCTTAGCTTTTTGAGCCAATATTGTCTCACTCATCCCTCTCCTTAGCAAACGCTGTAACACTTGACTCCTACGATTCGCGTCCGTGGCTCCTGGTAATGATCTCCTTTGAGGCCATGATATGACTGGAGACGGGAGATTACAGAGAAAAAGCGCCAATCGATGGATAATGAATACCAATCAATCACTGGCGGGGGGGTAGGTGGGAGTGTGTGGCAACAAAGAGAGACTCTCTTGCTCTCTGGCTTCTGTTTGATTAATGCCTTGTCTCGCAGTGCGTGGTGACCTGTACTCCCATAATGCATTGCAGACCACTGTCTGGAGACTTAATTTTCCTCAACCTCAGTCCCCACAAACCCTCTCCATCCTCTGGTAGCTTTTGTGCGATGACGCCTCCCAGCTGACCGAGGAAGTAATGCGACCATTAATAGTGTTGCCATGGCGATTAATCACAAACCCTGACCAAGTCTGAGCTCTTCTTGCTCTCTGAAATAATAGATTTTATTTCGGAGGAGCACTTTTTGTTGCCCTTGGCGTGACTTACACTTGCATAACGCCTTTGCAAAAACACACTTGAACAATAAATTCAAATCGATAATTCCACCTTTCCTTCGGACCTTTAAACCCTCCAGATTCCTGACAGCTCCGTTGTTTTCTGGTTGCATTTCTCACTGCGTGTCGTTCCTGTAGGTGACACTTGAGTTCAGCAGATGCGATGAGGAGAGAAAATGACAGATAATAAGAAACTTAATTGGATCCCTGTGGGGACTCAGACCAAGCAGCAGCAGCAGCAGCAGTGGCAGTAAAAGGATTTAGCAAGAAAAAAAAAGACAAAGATAATGAAAACTCACAGCCGAATTTAAATAAACAATAAAAATTAATTAAACAATAAATAAATAAAATGCGAGCAACTGTCTGGCTCCATAAAAGCTGACTTGTTTCTGATTAAACATTACAGCTATGAAGTAAAAATATGTGGGAGGGAGTAAAAAAATTTATTAATTTTAGTTGACAAAACTGTGATTTACAATTTGTGCATAAAAATGTTGCTGGCAGACTTTAATTACACTTTTCATAAAAGGTCAAATCAAAGAACAGATGCATAGAAAACATGATGAGAAAAATAAGCATTTGATTAAAAAAAAAAGTAATTAGCTCAGGTTTTTTTTTTTGACACTAACACAAATATAACTGGTTCCAGTCTTTAAAGGTGAACTATTTCACAAAACTCACTTGATTTAATGTATAAGTTTGACTAATTGATCAGTCAAGAGGCAGAAAAAGAAGCCGCAGCAATGATGCAATGGGTTATAAGTTTTTAATCGACAGACGTTTTGATGATCAAAGCTGCTAAAATGTGAAGAGTTGCAGTTTTATCACAGTGAATATTTGAGTTTCAGTTGCTGGTCGGACAAAGAAATCAGTGTAAAGATGTCGCCTTCAGTTTGAGAATGACATTTTGAGAAATTATGATAATGAATTATGATGATTGAGGTTTTCCATTATTTTCTGATGTTTACGAGACTAAATGATAGATTGATTCAATTAATCCAGGAAATAATTTGATTATTCCAAAGTGAAAGTAATTGCTCTTTGCTCCCTCACTTTTGTTGTTTACATTATATATTCCATCTCGAGACAAACTTTATTCATGAATGTTTCTGGCATTTCTATTTGTGACAAACTATTTTAGCATAAACAATATCTGGATCTAGTAAAAAAAAAAAAAAAAACACACCTCAGGCTTCAGGCTCGGTTCTTTTTTTATCCAGATAATACGACGAACATTTCAGAAATGCTGCCTTCATACTTCACTCCGGACAAGCATAATCAATAATGGCAGCACTTACTGTCAAAACAAGCCTCTGGACTTATTTTGGGCTCAAGGGAAATTTGTTTAAAGTAGTTTTAGAAAGAAAAAAAAGTTTCAGCCTTGAGCCTAAAATGGCTGAATATAAAATTATTGAAATTGTGAGTATAGATCTCTGCAAGTGGTCTTTATTGCCTTCTCTCGGCTCTTCGGAGGCCAAAACAAGTGCACACGAGCGAAGCCCGGATTAGTGCGTAATGGCTGGCATCAATATGACTGTAATGTTATTTCCTGATGCATCCCGGTCGTTACCGGCCCAGCAAAGAGTGGTCCTCGGCTCGCTGTAATGACTGGGATGTCAGGAAAACAAATGTTATTACACAGCTGTATTAAATATAGCTGTTATTTCTGTGACAGAAGTGGGAGAAGAGAGCAGTCAGCTGATTTCTAATCAGTTTCTGTCAGTCAGATAAAAGCACGCTGCTTACTGTGCGTCCTCAGCAGCACAGAAATATTTCACTAATGCAGACAGAAGAAATTGCTCTCTCTGGATTTTTATTAAGGCCAGATTGATTCATACGTTAGCTGTCACGAAAAATAGAGCTGAATATGATTCTTGTTGAGAGTTTTCAATATTGTGCGCCTTGTAGATTCGCTCAGGAAAAATAAAGATGGGACATTATTAGCTGAAGCTGTGGGGGTAGTTCCTCTTTGTTAGCGGCAACTGAGGAAGATGAGGTTGAAATAACTGTGGCTTTGCACTAAATAGAGGATCACACAGATGCACTTAAAACTATAAAAAACATTTAGAAGAAGAATCACAAACAAAAGATGAACCTTTACAGCTAAAAACAAGAGAATCAGCTTGTATTTGCATTTGTTAGCCACTAGGGTGTAATGTCTTCTAATGATGCTTAAATAAAAAAGTTGTCTTTCTGTATCACAAACATCTTTTTAAATGTTTTGGTAAAAGAGAAGTTTGTTGTTTTCATGCCTTTATTTGTGTTTATGCAAGAACAAAACCTATTTTATGTTCATGGATCAAAAAACAGGAGGCATATGTTCTGAAATAGTTATGGTAATGAGAAGGTTTCATTACAAAAATACAGGATGTTTCCATGCAGACAGACAGAGAGTGCATCTTGTTATTTTAACATAATCCTTTGCTTATTTGTTTCTGGCCCTGTGGGAAAACTGTATTTTTTTATGTGTTTAAAAACACCAAGGTAGAAACAATATTAGATACTTCAGGGCCTGGATGTAAATGATAAAAATAAAAAAACAGGGATGAAGATCAAGTTTAAACAGTGGAGAACAAATTTAATTAAGGAATACAACAACATTTGTGTGAACATTTA
>JAPZDW010000005.1:18900834-18911289 GCA_029814725.1 Acanthurus nigricauda
TATCAAAATAGACTGGTCAGCAAGTTTTTTAACACCATTAATGACATTAATGTAAGTGTTAATGTTTAAACTCTTGTGCTGAATGTTTACTTTTAAGGAATCATCCAGATAAAGGCCACAGACAGTCAGGACCAGAGTTAATAGCATAAGAGTAGTTAAAAACTTCAGAAAACACAAGTGGGAGAGCTGAACAGATCAGCCAATAGTGAGATTACCTGCTCAGGTAATTTGTTTAAGATGTTTCCAGGCTTCATTATGTGCTGCTGTGGAAAAATGCAGCAAAGGGACAGGAATGGATAGTTGTAGCACCGGAGAGAGAAATGTTAAAAAAGGAGGCAGACAGCATTTTATTTTGTTAGTTATTTTGATAAGATGCTGTGCCTTTGAAAACAGACAAATAAAGTCGGGTGGAAAGTTTGTGGAATAAGATGAAAGCGCAGGGATACCATTTTTTTTTCAAGTAAACTTCATTAAGAAGAATTTATTCCACCCACAAAATTTATTTTTTTTTAAGAAAGTTGGCCACAACTGCACTAATAAAAGGAGCTTAATTATTAAACAACTATTTTAATTTTAAAAAAAAAACAAAAAAAAACTGTCAAACAAAAGAAAAAACTAATTTCCCAATAAATTAGAATTTCAAATTCGCCAGTAGAATAATTAAACACTCATTTTGGAAGCAGTCCCACTTCGCTGATTATAATCAGATTTTGACTGGATGCTTTGAGACTTTTCCTTCCCTCGGCACAACTGACCGTCTGCCGCGCTGACATCCTGTTTTTTTTTTTCATCCCTTCCAAAATGTATTTTATTGAACCAAAGCTTATGCTGTTAAAATATCAGGACAGCTTGCCGGTCAGATTCCATGTGTTTCAGGGGCTGTGATATCCCCAATACTCCAGCTAATATGTGCACCTCCTTCTGTAACCCGTCTCACATGGGTATTCACATGGAGCTGAGCTATTATCCCCCTACAGTCCTCTAAGGGCTCCACGTCTTGTCTCCGGCTCTGGGCGTTTTAGAAGATTGCTTTGTGCTGCGGCTCAAGTTACACGGTGGCTGTTCTCCTAAGTGCTCATCACTATCCCTTTCGCAGCCGTATTGTTAAACAATTCAGTGAGCTCCGTGTGTTTGAGGGTAGCTTTGCACAGATTCAGTGGGAAAGCTGTGGAGAAAGAGTCGCTGATACACAAACACATCAACAACTGGCACCCAGAGTGCTTTCACACGGTTCTATTACAGGAGGTCCACAGTTAGAGGTGTTATCATTAATGTATTGCAGCAGAGTGCAGAAGATGCAAGACGCCCAAAGCCTGAGGGCATCTTCACCGTCATCTTCCCTCTGTTTACCTGCATGTGTTCTCTTGTTTTTTCAATTGGACTCTTAGCATCTTTTTCTGCAGCATCCTCAGAGAAATCTCGTCACGGTCAAACGCACCCACATGCACACAAAGTGTCTTCACACACACACACACACACACACACACACACAGGCAGATATTCACATTGGACCAGGCACACGCTTGCATATGCAGTCACACACGCTTATTCAGCCGAGTGTGTGGCGGTGTGAGCGTCTGGTTAATAAGTGTTTGTTCTCCTCCGCAGATGCCGGCTCAGGATCAGGAGACGACGGTAAGATTACTCACCTCCTCCTCCTCCTCCTCTGCTCCAACTCAACATGTGCTGCTTATTAATGTGTTTCTCTGCTCACTCATTGTCGTCCTCCACCGAAACGGTTTCCAAGCAAGTCGCAAATAAACAGGCGTGTGATGCGAAAGCCAAGGCAAGATCAGTTTATGTGAAGGAGACTGAGGTAATTTATAGGCCTTAAATAATAAACGTATAGTTCTAAATATCATTAAATCACCAAAAACATCCAAATCTGAGAATAATGGACTCATATCCTCCTCAGTGTTTTAGGATCATTCAGCTCATTGTCTCTGTTTGATGACCTGCCATCTGCCCACGTTTTCTGCAAGAAAAGGTAAAAAACTAGCCGTAAATTCCTAGTTTGCCACTAAACGACAAAGCGTCAAAGTGTACAACTTGCTTATATAGTTTAGCATTTAGTAGCTGAAGAACAAGACATTTAAATCAGGAGTGAGTTTAGAGGAAAACCGAGCACTGAATGCTGCACATTCATCAGTCGGGAATGAAAAGCTACTGTGGCAACTATTTGCTAACATGTTCAGAATAACAACTTCATGATAAAATATTGTGCGTTATGGGGTTTACAGCTTCATTTTCTGCCCCAAGTGCACATTTCTTTATCTGCATGAATACATGAAACACAGAGTCAGTCATTTTTAATGTTTTTTTTAGCTTTCTAATTTGATTTCAGACATGAAAACTATCAAGTAACAGAAAATTACATCTGCGTTCAGCAGCTTTATGTTCTGCTGTAAAAATTAGACTTTAAATAACAAAACTTGTTCGGTTTCATAGTCGGTCCTTTTTTCTTTATTTATTTCAATACACATTTCATCTCCTTTATTATTTTGGGTCAAATTTACTTCCATCTGTGTGGTATAATTCAACAGGAAGTGTTTACAAAGAAGAAAAAACACATGTCAGAGTGGCCTCGACTTTGACTGCTTCATTTAAAATAATTGCACATGGCCGCTGTGGTGAATAATAATGACAGTCTGACAGAAAATTGTAATTATAAAAAAACAAAAGTTATGATGGATTTACTATCTCGAGCTATTTTCAAGTCTCTGCAAGATAATTTTAATGGCATCCGCAAATTTATGGCTTTGAAGGCATTAAATTATTTGAAATACTGAAACTGAAAAGAGTTAGCTTTTACACAACTGTTGTTTATGAGCTCGCACAGTCGGCGCTTGTTCCTCACACAGGCATCATTGTTGGTGTTGGGACTCCTAATTTCAAAGTGATTAATTTGACTAAGGCCTTTAAATTCATTTATACCGAACATGTGCGCTGCCTTTTAAAACCCTCCCATTGAAGAAACTTACAGAGACAGCGCTGACTGCATGTGTCATGGGAACCTTGTACTCTTTTTAACTTCCTCAATTAGAACTGTGCGAGTCTTTTCACATGGCTGAATGTGAAAAGGGTCACAGTGGCAGTTTTCTCATAATGAGTGTGTGGACATCCTTGTAATTAAAGTCGCTCCTCAGACACATTTAAAAGCGAAACTGTGCTATGAGTTAAATTTGGCTTAATATGGTTCCTTTACAAAGAAAGTTACTAAAAAACTCTGAAATTAGGCTCGAGACACTTCAACTTTCTCTCCCTGACTGAAAACTTTTATCAATCTCTATCCATTATCGTATCAATCGCTGGTTTTGTGCCTCGCCAATCACCTAGGTGGACTATTGACTGTCGAGACACTGAAGAAGAGTCTGTTTTTTTTCACCGAGTTGGCAGCTAGCAGATGTGTCAGAAGGCAGTTAGCATCTTTTGTTTGTTTCAGTTATTTCTTAGCTTGTTAGCTTGTTAGCTTGTACCCGTCAGTGGCTAACGCAGCGTTGGTGATTTCTGTGAATACAAAACTCTTCTTTCTGTACGAAACAAATCCTCTCTGCTCTGGAAACTTCAGATGTCCATGAACTTGTAACGTACGAAATCCCACTTGTTTGCATGTGTTTAAATCTCAGGTTCTGGTGAAGTGCACAAACATCGCCCCCTTCAGTAGAGAAATATGAAAACACATCTCTAGTGACAAACTTTGCCATGTAGCTAAGATCTGACATTAAAAACAGAAGAAAAGCACATTTTTAGTGGATGTTATGTTTAATTAATGCTGGAGCTGAGAAGATGGAGAGGAGCTCAGGGCTGCGAGTGACTTTTTATGAATAACTTCTATGTGAGTAACTAATCATGTAAAACCACCAGTTCATTAATAATGTCATTCAACTAAGACTCTAATTTGTTGCTTAATTGACTAACAAGACTGTGTGTTAATGTCAGAGCAGAGAGGATTCAGTCGGTTGCGGAGCTCGTCTGTCACTGCATGTTTGTATGCATACATTTATTTTCTCCGCTCGCTCTCTATCTGTCTTCTGTTTACCCATGCACTTCCTTTATTAACTCCCATGCATGGCGCTTCACCAAGCATATATGAGAGAGAGAGATTGGAAAGGAGATTAGTCCCCAAAAAAAAGACAGCAGACGGACGGATGAACGAGCGGAAATGAAACTGGTGCTAGGTCAACCAGACAGAGGGAGAGAGAGGGAGGGAGAGACGAAGAAATAGCCCGAGGAAAGTCGCAAAATAGATAACAGAACTGAGGAAACAAGGTGAGTGATTCAGAGGAGGAGGGTGATAAGAAACATGAGGAAGAAGAAACTAAATAAAACATACATTTTCTTTTTTATATATGTCTTCTCAATACAATGTTCTGAACATTTCCTGGGCTTCACATTGACTTTTATTATTTGACATGGATCCTTTTGATGCAACCAAACTTGAGTTTTCATTGTGTATTTGCATGTTAATTGAAAAAAATGGCTTTATCATTAGCATGTTTGTTTTCTGTATAATCTGTCAAATAATGCCATGTAAGCTGGGTCGCACTCTGTGCCGCGTTGTTGTATAAAAGATCAAGCATCCCGTGAGTGTTTTTCAGCTTTTTATTGCGCGGTACTGTAAAAAAAACACAAAATTCACAGGGTCTCTATAAAAATATTGTTTCTTTCCAGGGAAAAGTCCAAACAAAAAATGCATGAGAGGAAGCAGAATGTACTTGAACAAAACAAAACTACTTATGAAACTGTCGTTAAATAAATTAAATAGCCAAATGATCATTAAAACCCTTTAAAAAATTATTGGGTAATTAGAAAATTATTAGAAAAATACCTGCATTTAAGCCAAATCTCCCATGTCCCACATTAGCAGCATGCCTCGTCTCTTAGAAATTATGTTCATGCAAGCTACAGCTAATTTGCTTTCATTATTTTATTGTGATGACTATAAAATCGCTGCCTTGTTTCTGTGCAGAGACAGTGTTTCTGGTTTTGGGTCCACAGGGGGCGCATAAACTGCAGGATTATAAACCCAGAGTCCGGAGAGTTTTGACTCCTGTCTGCGGTTAAACTAGGCAAGCAACCAAAGCAATTTGGTTAATGTTGAGAGTTAAGGTTAGCTCAGCCTTTACCAAGTACTCCCAACGCCAAAACATAACTGTTAAATGGTTAAAAATTACTTGTGTATGCATTAGGAGTGGATGGTGCATTGCGAGATTCACTCTTCTGGCAGAAAATAAATTAAATACCTGATCACTGACCACTTTACAGATGAGTCAAAGCTATTTTGAGACTTACAAGGTGTATTTATTAAAAACATTGTTTTAATGTCAACAAAAATAGTACTGTATATAAGTGTAATTTCTACTAATGGGAATGACCAGACACAGCAGATCCAAAACCAAAATGAAACGAGCCGCAGAGTCAAGTGAATAAAACATTGCGTCTTTCTGCTGTAACATTATCTGCTAACGTCTAAGAACTCTTCATCAGACGGGAAAACGGTGAAGAGTTTAGTGTCGTTATGCGCGTTAAAAGAGGCCGTCGTCCTCTAAAAAACAAGTGAGAAAGATTTCCTCTGAATATCCCCATGAAAGCTCGTAATGAACGCTCACCTTTCCAGACCTCTGGCTGGTTTAAAGTAGGAGCTTGAGAACTGTCCTTATTCTCGAACTGTCAGATAAATGTGACGAATCGATCATTCAGGAGGAAAAGAGACAATTAAGAAAAAATAGCTCAGGGCAGAGAGGGTATTTGTGCAGAGGATGAGTAAGAGGCGAAAGAGGAGGGCAAGGACAGGAGGAGGAGGAACACAAACACACCCTATAAAGATAGAATCATAGCAGAGGTCAGAATAGATGGAGAGATACAGTAGAAGAGACGGAGAAAGGGAGGAAGAGGAGGAGGAGGGGAGCTGCTGGTGTTTTACGAGCAGGGGAGAAGGTTAAAGAAAGTGGTTGTAAAAGGCGAGTTGGACTCCTGCTGAGGAGAGCCATCCTGGTAAAAATCAAATGTATTTTAATGGCGGGCGATAAATCCGCACACATAAAGCTCCGGTCAGCTAGGTAGCTGCCACTTTCATTGGCTGTATATGTGTGTGTGTGTGTGTGTGTGTGTGTGTTTCCCTGGGTGCAGGCTAGCACGTAATGCATGTGGGCATTAATGCTTTTTAGAGTGTCTTCTATGTGTGTTTGTATTTTAATATGATAAGCGAGAGCACAAGTCGACTGTGCAGGGAGATGCATCGAAGACATGATTCTGGTCACAAGGCCCCTTCAGCCAGAATCAGACATTTGTCCAAATCAAATTGTGCAGTGGAGAAATTGAATTGCACTAACATGATCATGAAAGAACAAAGGACGACCGAAGCCTCAAAGGTTTCTGTTGGCCTCAACAAGTGTATTTTTTTAAAAGACGAGGCTTCATTTAAAGTAGCGCTTCACTTAATGTCATTTTTTAACATTCAGGGCTTCGTTTGAGGTTTTTTGAATGAAGCTTCAGATGTCTGTTGCCATATTAAAAGGCAGATTTTTGCCTTGTATTACTCACATGAGTTTTACTGCCAGATACTGTACATTAGCCTTAAGCTAGCATGCAACGTCATGCAACAAGGGTGTGTGTGTGTGTGTGTGTGTGTGTGTTTGCTTGCAGCTCTCCAGACTCTTTCGGTTTATTCCTTCCTAGTCTCTCTTCCCTTTTTTCTCCTCACTTCTCTGTACTTTAATGAAGTAAAGTACATTTCCCCTCCAGTAAGTTAAGCAGTCAACAAAAAGAGACTAATTAGTACGACTCTGTACCTACGCGGCTCGCTGCCACGACAGGTTTAAAATAAGGATCAATCCAGTTTTAATCCTTAAAGCTTCAGAAATAAAACTCTGAAAATATAAAGCTTTAATGCCTGTTTTAAAGAATTTTATATTGTAGAAAAGATTCAAGTGCTAGTCCATAATTTGTAGGATTTTTTTATTTTGAAAGGTAAAAAATAAGTCTGAGAGATGGAAGAAATGCAGCCTTTATTTTTTACCCATGCTAGTTGCATGTCTTCATGTCAGTCAGCACAGCACTTTGGTCCGGACTGAACGAGTCAACTTATGCTGGGTGGATTGCCATGACATTTTGGACAGGTGGGTCCAAAAATGTGTCAAAGTGTCAGAGCCATGGAGAGCTTTAAGAGACGAGGGAGGGAGAGAGGCGATTGTTGCCTTAAACCAAATGTTATAAAGAATATAACTCACAGCTCGCTGACAAATTTGCATGGTGAAACTGTTACACTGGTCAGGTTTTCACTCTTCGCTTCAGCTAGCAGGATTTAGCCGTTGAAAACAGGAGAAAGATGCATTTTTTTACCTGAAAAGTTACAAATATATTATTGGATCTAACATCTGATATCAGTGATAACATCTTTGCTGACAGGTCATCAACTCTGCACTGAACAGCACCAGTTTGTGATCTGTTTTCTGCAGAATCTTTAACACACAGGGTGCTCCTTTAGCAAGAGACATAGTTCCTGTAGGGGTTGAAGTCAGGGCTCTGTGGTGGGTCTTTAATGGGACCTTCACCCAGGAGACAGGTATTTGAAGCCCATGTGAAACCAAATATGAAGTATAAGTCTGAAACCTCTATTTGTAATGAGTTTTGATTGTGATTGTGTCGTATTTGTTGTCGTTTTTGTGCCGTTCAAACATTATCGGTCAATGTTTACCGCTGCTGCCATCCCAGTTTAGCACATTAGCTTGCTAAATAGCACAAAGTGCCACTGAGATGGATGAGGAATTAACGAGTTCGGTCATTAATTAGCTGTTATGGACAAACTGACAGTTTGACTCGAGGAAAAGTAAAGATTGAGTAGTGAACTTAAGTTTAATGACCAAGAATGTCTGCAACATTACAGTCTGAACCAAAAATGTCACCTGCATAGTGATCCTGGAGGAAAACTCAGGGGATTATCAGACTGATTAGCATTTATCTTTAGGGCACCTTGAATGTCTGTTTAAAATTTAATGCCAATCCATGAATTCTCATTAGATCTTTCGGTTTGGATTGACCAGTCAACATCACCCTGGAGCCATGCAGCTAACATGGATAAAAATCAGTACATGGAGATGATCCCTAAATACCTCTGAAAATACTGGAGAATCTCTGCTGTTAAAATGTGGGTTTGCCTACTTGTATCTTCAATTATTTATCATCTTTTTTAAAAAATTCCAAAATCTACTTTTAGTCTGTGCTTTCACTGTGGCTTTTTCAATCCAATATTAAATATCTTCTTTTTGAAAAAAAAGCCCAGCAAAGTTAAATCAGCACCAGATAAAAACCAGCGAGTCGACCTGTTAGGAACCAGCAGGAAACTTCTGCCTCGAGCCCCAAAGTCAAAGATTAAAACTCTGTCATGCTCCGCGAGCTGCCGGCTTTAAAGTGGCCTAATTTCCCTGCAGTTTTCGAAGGGTAACTCTTATCTAAATTAAGTGCTTTGTCAAGGTCAAGACAGTGTCTCGTAACTTAAGGGAGCCACTTTTCTGTTTGAATAGTAAAAAAAAAAAATGAGTCCATTATGAGTCCTCAGAGGCAGGAAGAGAGATTGTCTTCAGACTAAATACAAGTATTAGATCACATTTTTCTAAGTGCTTCCTTAAATGTTTTCAGTTACCTGATTTCCTTTGTGCATCTGTTTAATTACGTGTCGAGCTTAAAGGCTACGACTTAAGGAAGTGTCCTTCAGGTCTATCAGAAATACAATAACTGTTGTTAAGTGACAGCATCTCTATAGTTAAGGGTGTTAGATTTGTTTATGCACACTGTCTGCACTCTTTATTTTACATTTACTTTTCTGAGTGTTGACTAATGAAAAGATAAACACTGCTCCGGGGCTTAATTGAAATACAATAGTCTGATCGGGGTAATTAATCTAATGATCAGACCCACAACACTTATGGATTTGCAAGCACATCATTAATTTGAATTAAGGGCATGATTCCAGCGTGGTGCAATTATGAATTCAATTTCAATTGATCTGCCGTGGTCCGTAAGCGGCAAGGCACGAAAATGATTATACGAGGTAGCACTCCACGCTATTATTTTATCGACCCCCCGCAAATATTTTGCAGCAACGTGTTCAATCAAAAAAGCCTAATACCCCAGAATCAGACCTCATATTGGATGACATTAAGAATAACGATGAATAATCTGAGCGATGCTTCAACCTTCGGAGTGCAGGTAGTAGATGTGGAAGCACTTGACCGTCTCGTGGCCTCATTTGACTCCGGAAACAAGCGAAAAAAGTTAAAATAAACTAGACTGGAATGGACCGGAACAGAACAGAGCAGAGCAGCAGAGATGATGCTCTCATGTGAAGTCAGGTGTCAGCCATGCTGACTGCAGCAGACACTGTGTTCAGTTTGCAGTACAGTATGTCATGTTACAGCTGCTTGTTTGGCAGCACCATGACTTGACTATTCTGCCAAACCAGCAGTGCAGCATTAAATACATGATCTTTAAAAGGACTAGTATTTCCTGTCCTGTGTAGTTCAAACGAGGGTATAGTGAACGGTTGGTATTTTAACCCCCAGTGTCCTACATCACACTGCCCCCTGTCTGTGCAGCAGAATACTACACTTACCTCATCGCTGTCTAGCTTCTTGGCCTTCATTAGCCTCTGGGCTTTGTCATCGTCTGAGCCTTCATCACTGTCTGATGAGTAGATCCTCGCTCGCTCCTCTGGTTTGGGTAAGGGGAGGGCAGAGAGAAAACGGATGATGTTAATTAGACCTCAATGACTTCATCAAAGTCGTTTAACTTGTGAGAGGAAAGCTGGGCAAGAGGCTGCAGTAAATATAATATCTATTCCTCCCTCACCTCTCAGACCTCCTCCTCCTTTGTATTTGCTCTTAATGGCTGCCAGGCTGATGGCTTCCTCTCCCTCCTCCTCATCGTCGTAGCGGTCGGGCTCCATGTAACTGCTGCTCAGGCCTCTCTTGTTCTGCTTCTCCCTCATCCGCCTCTGCTGGGACTCTCTGCGGATAGAAGCTCGCAGCCGCTCCTCCTCTTTCTGTCAGGAGACGCACAGTGGGAATAACGCTAAGCACCGACATCAAGTTTGCCATTCTGTTTCGAGCTAATAACCTGTAAAATCACTGTGTGGTACTTAATGATGGCTGTGGGTAAAGAGGGAACCACAGACTTCTTTTAACACAAGCATGTACAACAACAATAAAAACCGAAGGATGCAGTGAACTGGTGGCTTTGTCAGTTATTTCTTAAGTCAAATTCAGTTTTTTAGTTAAAATAGTAGTAAATACAGTATCAACATGTACTGCTTACACCATCATTGTAGAGTTATTTATCCAGATGGTAGTAAAACTTATCAAGTTATACTGTTTTCTTTCTCTCACAGTTTAGTCAGTTATTTATGGGTTTTACTGCAACTTGTTTCATAAGCACCTTGTTGAGTGCCATTATACTGTT
>JAPZDW010000005.1:19067082-19077551 GCA_029814725.1 Acanthurus nigricauda
TTTTGTGTTTGTCAACAGAATTTTCGGACCATATTCAGTTTCCCTTCATTAGAGACTAAAGGGAAAATAACAGGGAAGTAAAGGGACAATGAGGAAAAAAGAGAGAAAGCAAAAGGGAGAGAGGTCTAACTGCATACTGCAGTCAGCTGTTTAGTCAAAATAATCAATCAGAATCTGCAGGCAGAAGTAATTCAAAAGGCTTCGTTCTATGCTTACTTTTTGTTGTTCTGTTTAGTTTTTCAAGCAAATACCTAGTCTTTGCTTAGGCTCTGCAGACATTTTGGTGCAAACCCTGACTTTTTCTCACCCCATTACCTGCTGGAACAGCATTCTCTCTGTTCAGCTATTTACAAGTTAAGTAGTGGAGTTGTTGTGATATTTATGCAAGTTGCTCTGGAGTTGCAAGTCCACTCTGGGCAAATTCTGCTAACAACTGTACTTTAGGGCCATTTTCATGCTGGGGTGGGGCGGTGTTTCAAAGACTGGCTGGATAGAAAAAGACAGTCCTTTCTTAGCCCCTTTTACTGCAGTCAGTCAGGCCTATTTAACTGTAGGCAGATAAGACGATGCATTAGTCTTTATTCATTACATCTTAGTAGTAAGAGTGAAGTCTTTCCAATTTTAGCATATTATCACTGTAAGCTCTATAAGAATATGTCTTGAATGGGGCCACTGTCTCAGTGACCCTAGCTGTTATAGTGTTGCTATCTCTATGCCTGAACATTGTCAAAATATTATACTACCATATAAATGTGGTGTGCTAATCTTGACATCTGTATATTAAGTACCTAGAAGGATCTAAAAGACATTTGCAGTTGCTGAAATCCAGTCAAACTTAAATATTTCAGTATCACTGTGTCAAACTAAGTTCTAAACCTTGCTGTTCTCCCAGCCTCCTTACAAATTTTAACAATCTAAGAACAAGGTGATGCAAAACTCAGGCCCTGGAATTACTCGGTATCCTTATATTCGCCGTTGTCTTTGTCTTTCTGTTTCCTTTTCTTCCCTCAGGCAAGCCAGCACTGAGCAACTCTCATGTTGCTGAGACCAGTTCTCCCTGCTGCCACTCCTTGTGCTCCAACCTTGCCTTTTCTGCTTCTTTAGGTGCCACAGCAGCCCCCACTTTTCTTAAGTTTATTGTAGTGATGCATGTCCAGGACACCTTGAGGTCATCTGGAGCTGGATACGGCAGGGGTATGCATTTTTTTTTCCGCAATGAACTCGTGGCTCCCAGAGTTGAAATGTATGCAGTATTCATTTGAATACACTTCTCTGACTGTGCTTGTGTTGACTAAGGTTCTGTGTTTTGCTTTGCAACCAGTTTACCTGCAGCATAGTATAAAACTGCTATGTGGGTGACTTTGTGAGTGATCCTTATAAAAACAAAACAAAACAAAACAAAAACAAAAACAAAAAGAAAACCAAACCAGCTAAAAAACTTGGGGCTAGTTTGTCCATGTTTTTCAGAGAAGCTGGCTTGAATGTGATCATTCTATGGTGTTCGTAGTGTGATGTGTTGCTACCAGCAATACCAGGAATGTGATTCTACACTAAATTTTACAGGAAGCCAGTGCAGAGAAGTAAATGTGGAAGATGTATCATCTTTTATCTCTGTTCTTTTGTAGGGAAGCCAAGAGCGACCATGGTCTCTTCTAATTTTTTTCATTCCATCATCTCCTGATAATGGTATGAATATCAATTATCATGGGATAAAGGCTTTTTATCTTGAGACAAGGCATTACTTTATCCTGTAATAATGAGATAACAAGCGGCCCAGTATTTCAAAACCTCTAATCCAGATCATAATTATCTAGATTTTGCAATCCCTCTTTTGGCTATCCCAGATAAAATTGATCCTGCAGATTTTGTCCTGATTTTTCAAATATGTCCAAGATAGGTTAACACGATCCAGATACCACAAGTTCAGGATCACATAATCTGGATTTGCAGTCTTTAAAGCAACAGTAAAGCAAGTGCACAAGGAAAAGATAGGATCACACAATATGTAGGCTAAATCAAATGTCCCACTGGATCAAAAAGGTCAAACCTATGACTTTTCCATCAACATACAAATATTTGTATTGATTATACATTTTTTCAATATTGAATCTGTAGTTGTTCAGCGTTTGTTCTGTATTGATTCTGTATTGACTCTGTATTGATTTTGTATTAATTCTGTATTGATCCTGTAATGATTCTGTAGTGATCGTGTACTGATTCTGTATTAGTTCTGTATTGATTACCCTCTGATATCTGGTTGTTGCGTTTCCTGCAGGTGAGGCGAAGTTGACGACACACAGCGTCACTGCTGCACAAACACAACAGGAAGTGGAGGAGAGAGTCATCAGAGTCACACACCTGAGGAAGACACATACAGGTAAGCACTCTGATTGGTTGATAGACAGCTGCTCTCATCTGAAACAGGAAGTGGTTCTGACCAGGCTCCGCCCGCGGGGGAAGACCCTGACGTGACCTCTGACTCTGAGCGCCCTCTGAAGCCCCTCCCACTGAGAATCAGCCAATCCCAGCAGAGGACGAACCAGAGCACCTGAGAACCAGACGTGAGCCTCACCTGTCCCATCATCGATCACCAGTCTGATCAATAAAATAAACATGAGTCTGCTGATTCAGCACAAAACTGTTGACAGTTCATGTTTTTGCAAAACAAGGAAATAGATTCAGACATAACTCGTCAATATTTGCACAGTTTCTATTGATGAGACATCGATCAGCTTCTTTGTCTGAACTGAAGTTTGAGTTCAAACACATCGAGTTTCAACAGGTAATTTAACAAGCAGGTGGATTTTTTTCTTTTCATCCGTGTTAAAAACAACAAAACCAGGTTTGTTTGGAAAAAAAAGATGGACTTAGGAAAATACATGCTACACTATGTAAGAAGGTAAAGCATGTAAAAAGCGACTAAGGGTTTAATAAAATTAGGACAGTTAAAAGGAAATCTGCTAGGATGAATATGATGATGATCAGGGTTTGTTTCCCTCTTAGATATTAGAGGTCATGAAGGTGTGTACAACTCTACAATGACAACATCTTGCCAAAAGAAAAAGCTCAGCATATCACCTTTCACCTCCACACAGAAACTGTTGAAATCTGAATCATCATCAGTTTTACAACTGTAATCTCCAGAGCATGAAGACGTGGTCGTCTTCATAACCAGAGTCCTCTTATTGCCCTCTGATTCGATGTTTGTTCCAGATTCTGGCAACAGTTTTTTCCCATCCTCATACCAGTAGGTCTGGTTTGTGGGGTCTGATATCTCACACTGCAGTTTGATAGGGCTGCCTGCTTCAACACACTTGCTTCTTTCAGCCTCTGGAACAGCTGAGAATCAAACCCATGCTATAGGAATTTCAATTCATCGAACAGTAACCAGATAGTATTCAGGTTTGCTATGTTATGCTATGCAACACACTCGGATTTATAGTCAAAATGCTTTAAAATTGACTATTTTGCTCCAGTTGACCGGAACTCGTAGACATACTTTTATACAATAAAATTGCATACTCAGATTGACTTACATTACTTGAGTTATGTACTGACATGCAATCAGTGAGTCTGCATAATGAAACTGTGGAACTTTGACTAGGGAACCTGTTAAAATTAATGAGGCAAACTGCAAACTTTGTCTGATGTAAGTGACAGCATCTGGAAGCAATATTCACACCAAAGTAAGCGCTTTAAAGATGTTGAACTTCATTCACATTTATCTTTTCTCTCAAAAAAGTCCAGTGTAATAATTTAGCAGCGTTATCTGCTATGCTAACCAGCCAGATAACTTACTGTCTGCTGTTTGCTACTGGGTAGGTGATGTAGAGTCTGTTTATCTAAGTTTTTTGCTAATCACAGCAACCTCCTACATTTCAAACATTGACAATTGGGACGGTGAAACTGAACCAAACCAAACAATGAGCCAGTTTAGAGCTGGGAGTGAATGGAGAGTCTGTTGATAACTCACTGTGGTTTGTTAGTAAAAGCAAAATGTTTCACATTACATACAGTAATTCGACCCACTGTGCAGTCCTTAATGCAGTATCCAGCTATAACTAGACTCTAAAAAATATCTAAAAATCTGCTATTTGCCACTTCAAGTCTGAATGGGCCTTCAAGTCATGGCTTTTTATGGCAAGAATGACACTGAGCTGCATATCACTGCTGTTACTATATAAGAAAATATTAAAAGTAAATAATTTGTGATTCTTTATGTACTTACTCATGATTTTAGTATTATTTTCTACAAGGTGCGTCTGTCCATCGAAATGCAAAAAACTGCACGACTAAGTATTAGTACACATTATCTGAAAATATTATTGAATATAGTTTGGCCAGTTTTGGTCTGGAGGCTATGCATTAATTAGAAGAAGTTAGTGATTCTGACAAAGCTCAAATACTTAGATCACCTGCAACATCCACCTTGAATTCTATATGGTCATCTGCAGCCCCACAGCTGTACACGCCAGAGTGTCTGACTTCAGCTGATTTAATAACCAGCGCTCTCAGTTTCTCTTTTGTCTGTATTTCATATTCACTCTTTGGAGGTAGCTGCTCTCCGTCCTTATGCCAATAGACCTGGGCAGCTGGCTCTGAGACTTCACAATGCAGCTTAATTGGGCAGCCTGCTTCCACAAATTTGTTTTTGGCGACTTCTGGAAGTGTTGAAAACCTCACAGGAGTAGCTGAAGAGTATTATAAGATTTGGAGAGGACTGCTGTTAAGCTGACAGGGCATCACCTAAACAAGTTGTGTTGCATCAAATATTCTGGTGGGATTACTTTTAGCACAAACAGTACTAGGAGTACTATGCAACAAAATACTGCTTAGAATGATAGTGCAAAGAGAAGAATTCAAAACTTCTCTCAAAGCCCATGTTTTTAACTAGCTTACTAACTTAAACTCCATTAAACTAATCTCATTTATCACCTTCACCTAATCTTGATGGGGAGATTTAGCTGTATTATTGTATATTTTATCACTGTTCTTATATGATGTGAGCCAAACTTGAAGGCCATGAATATGCCTTTAGATTAAATACAAAAGTAAGAATTTTCATCTCACATCTGAAGGCTCATATAATTAAACTGAAAACAAGAAAATCACCTTCGACGTCCACTTGGAATGTCACAACATCATCAGCGAGGCTACAGCTGTAGAGGCCAGAGTCAGAGACTTTAGCAGAATGAATTATTAATTTTCTCAGGCTGCCGTCTCTTTTCATATCGAGGCCAGTTTTGCAAAAAAGCTCCATGCCATCTTTAAACCAGGAAACCTGGGCGACAGGGTCTGAGACCTCACACTGGAGGATTATTGGACAACCACTTCCAATGATCTTGTATTTTTCTGACAGTGAAATTGGCATGATCTGTGGCGATTGGCCTACGAGAAGAGAATGACAAAGGCTTTTGATAAGAGATGAATTCACCAACACACAAAACACACTGCTCAGCCAGCCATACAATGTTCTCATGAACATTTAAAACACAGCAAATGTCTTTTATCACTCACGCCATAGAATAAGATGGATGTTGTCTGTATAATAAGAAGATTGTAAGTACAGAGATAAATCACCTTTTACATCCACTTTAAACATCACGCTGTCATCTGATGTTGAACATTCATAGGTACCAGCGTGTGTGTTTTCAGCCGAGTGGATGTTAAGTGTCCTCGTTAGACCTTCTGACTGTATTTCCATATTGTTTTGTGGTAGGAGTTTCATCCCATCCTTATACCAGTCAACATGGGCAGAAGGATCATGAGAGAGTTCACAGCTGAGGACAATGGGAGATCCTTCTTGGACGGACTTGTTCCTGTCAGTCTCTTCAAGTTCTGAGAACCTCACAGGTAGTGCTATAGGTTTCAGATATTGCAAAGAGAGTGTCTTAATAGACTATATAGATATGCATTCTTGAGTTAATGAAATATCCGACCTAATATTGTTAAATTACAAAGAACTTTAAGACAAAACATTATAGCAGACAAGAAGAGAAACACAACAGACTTAACAAATACAAAAGGTACTTAAAAGGATTTAAAGAGCAAGAATCAAGTTCTAAAATTTCAAAGTTTCACTGTGCTGACATAAAATTCAGACACAAAAAGCACAGGTAAGACAACAAAAAAACTGACAAAGTGTTTGTTTATCGTAAAGGTGCCATATTCAGTTAGTGTCTTTAATAAAAAAGAACAAGACCCATGAGATGTTAGCTTTTGTAAGATGTTGGACATGCAGAATAAGAAGCTGCATGGAGAAAAGATGTCCTGCAATATTTAGTTTCATTTTTGCAAAAGAAGTAAACAAAATGGGTGACATGATGAGGTGTGAAAGATGTTGTTTTTCCTTTGAACTGACATGACATGACATGCAATAACACATCATCAAAAATAAAATGATCTTCATCTAAATTTTGCCATTGTTTATGCCATGTATCAATGGCATTGTATGAGTCATTTCAGAGGGAAAATGCTGCTTTATATTAAAGAAGTTGTAGGAAAAATAAACCTTTTTTCTGTTAGGTGACTACCTGCTGTTACAGTTAGTTGGCCAAACCTGTTTTCATTCCCACTGTCATTATTTCATCACATCACTTAGCTTCTCATACAGATGCTTAAGGTACCTTCCTCGCATTTCTATGCATGTATTTCCTCTTTGTGTCACATATCTGCATTGAGGGGCTTTACAAAAGCAAAAGGTTCAAAGGAGACAGACACCAACCTTCTCCCCCTTCATCGACCGTTTTGCTTTTTATACTATATCATCTCACTTTAAGCAGTTAATGTATCCATGGACGGGCTTACATGGGTGTTGACTGAAAACCTATTGCAGAAGTATAAGGTGCCCTTGAGCATCTGTGCAGAATAAAGAGGGGCATGACAAAACATCTGCATTTGACAACCTGGGAATGAAAACGGCCTGGTTGGCCGGGCAAGGCAGTAAAAGCGCTACAAATCACCTTTTACTTCCACAGCAAACTGGATATCATCATCCATTGACTCACAACGGTATATGCCAGTGTGAGCCGGCTCTGCTGAAGGGACAACTAGACTCCTCAAATTTCCTTCTGACTGGAGGTCTACTCCATTTTCAGGTAGGAGCTTTGTTCCATCCTTGTACCAATTGATTTGTCCGCTGGAGTCTGACAGCTCACATTGGAGAGCAATGGGACAGCCAGCCATGACTGTCATTTTCTGGTCATCCTCAGATAAAGCTGAAAACTTCAGAAGTGGAGCTACAGGATTAAATGTAAAATGCAATCAGTCAATAAAACAGTTACCTCTATTAACCAAATGAAGCAAAGCACAATCCTAAAACTGAAGTCTTCAGCAGCAGATTTAACCATGTGTAAGTTTTTAAATGACACTTTAGACAGTTGACAGACATTGAAAAAACAAAAGTATAAATTATGGAAAAGTTAATTGATTGGTTCAGTAGACTTTATAGGAAATTGGCTCTTTTAAATAATGAGGCAAGGCCAAATGAAGCTTAATTTGGGTCTCACTGCAACAACATTGTCTATTTAACTTAATAAATGGGCACCGTGATTATCTGATAAAACTAAGTGTTTTTGACACATTTGGGCAACAATTATTCGATTGAGGGATGACTGAGCTAAGAGTTTTCTCTATTTCCAGCAGGAGGTTGAAAACTTGGCGGCACTTCAGTGACAAGTGATCTAACCCAGTCAAGCAAAATATGAAAAGAACTCATGAAACTCTGGCCTTTTGAGCAAACACATCCTCCTTTTATTTTGATGTGAAAATACTCCGGTAACTTAGGGTCAAAATAGCTCATCTGTTTGCACTGAGATTGCATACTTCTAATGGCTAATCTGGGATTGATTTTGTTTTTGATTTTGTTAGATTTTGTTAATTTTTAAAAGAGATATGCACCACATCTTTTAGTTATTTTTGTTGCATTTTTACCCTTAACTAAAATACATATGCAGAACAGAACAGAGAAACAGCTTTTGTCACCTTTCACATCCACATGAAACTGCACTGCATCATCTGTTGTCTTGCAGCTGTAAATCCCTGCATGAGACAGCATCGCTGACTGGAAAGCCAGTGTTCTTATGGAACCCTCTGCCACCATGTCTTGCCCAGCTGCTTCATGTAGTTTTATCCCCTCCTTGTACCAAGTAACTTGAGCGTTAGGATCTGATACCTCACATTGCAGCACTATGGGTTCATCAACTTCAACAGACTTGTTCCTCTCAGCCTCACAAAGTGTTGTAATTGTCACAGGCAGAGCTGGGGATGTTTGGGGTAACATCAAGAGAAAATTGCATCACTATTACTGACTACAACAAAAATAAAGTTTTCAAACTATAGAGGAGCAAAAATGCATATCAAGATTAGTCATGCCAATAATTTTTAAGAGTTAAAGTACGTCTTAATAAAAGATATGTCTTTTTATTATTAGTAATCTAACAAGAGGTATATTGGGTTAGATATGAAATAACTGGACATTCAAGTTAATATTTGAAGCTAATTTACTCTTTTCCCTGTCTTTAATATTCCTCACAAAGCACCTAATCTCAAAGTTGTACACTGACTAAGTAGTTTTAGTATGAACAAAATCAAGTAAGTTAATTTAGAAATTGTCAAAATGTCAAGGATTGCAAAAAGCAATCTTTTCATTTTGCACAATGTCAACATTGTGCTGCTCCATTTTTTGTTTGATAATGCTAACCATTTAAATCACCTTCAACAGCCACCTTATTTGCAGTGATACTGTCATTCCAGTGACTGTCACATGTCCTTGATAGATAGATCTCCTCTGATTGGACAATAGATGCCTGCTTGACATAGTGATGATCTGCAAACTGGGTAGATGATCTTTGCCCAGAGTCAACTGTGCTGTCTACTCGGTCTTCTGTGGCCATCGTGGCATGTTGACTCTCTGCTTGGACTGCTGTGGTCTGCTTGCACTGATACAGCACCTCTGGATGGTTAGGTGCTGCTAATGCAGACCGTTGCAAGTTGTAATGATCCCCTAGTTGGACAGCTTGTGCCTCTTTAGAAATATACAAGTCCAATGTTTGAAAGGATGCAGTATTAGCTAAGTCACCAAGCCTTTCTGACTGGACTGCTGATGTCTGTAGAGGTCTGTACAACTCCCCCGGTTGGTCAGTTGCAGTCAAGAAAGAGTTACAAGGCACTTCTGAATGGACAGTTTCAGTTTGTAAGCAATTGAAAGGCTTTTCTGACAGGAAAGCTGATGTCTGTAGAGGTCTGTTTAACTCCAGCGATTGGTCAGTTGCTGTCCAGAAGGAGCTACAGGGCAACTCTGAATGTACAGTTTCAGTTTGCAAGCAATCAATAGGCTTTTCTGACAGAATATCTGGCACTGGCAGGGTGCTGCAAAGCTCTTCTGAGTGAATAATTGCAGTCTTTAAGGATTTAAAAGGCTCCTCTGATTGGACAACTGCAGTCTCTGGGGAATTGAAAGGCTCCTCTGATAGGACAGTTGCAGTATGAGAGGATTCAAATGGCTCCACTGATTGGACACTTGCAGTATGTGAGAAGTTAAAAAGGTCCTTTGATTCTAAAGTTGCACTTTTTAAGGTGTGACAGGACTTTTCTGATTTTCCTGTGGAAATCTGTAAGTGGTTAGTAAGGTTTTCCGACTTGGCAGTTAAAGTCTGTAGGGGGTTACCTATCTCTGACTGGACAGCCGGCATCTGTAACGAACAATGTAGCGCCTCTGATTGGACAGTTAAAGCCTTGAAAGTGGATTCCTCTGATTCAACAGTTGCAGATGGTAGAACATTACAAAACTCATCTGTCTGGACAGCCGTTTGCAGAGAACAATCAAGCCCCTCAGGTGGGGCTGCTGCATGCTGTATATAGTAAACAAAGTCCTCACCTTGTGACTCCGTGGGCTGTTTAGTGTGATGCTGTATGTCAGATTGCATTATTGTTGGCTTTACAGAGTCATAATAAACCAGAGTTTGAGCATTTACTGTTTGCTGAGAGAGCTCCGTTGGCTGTTTAGTTGCAGTCCAGTAAGTCATATATTCACATGTTGACTGAGAATCTGATATTTGCGTGGAATGTTCTCTATTGGTCTGAGTATCTTCTCTCTTGCCACAGAAGATTCCAGAATTGCATTTTGAGGTCATGCAGTAAACTTCAACAGGATATGCCTCTTCAGTGGACTTCTCTCTCTCTACTATCTTCTCTTGGTCAGAAGAGAGCCTTGGAGATGTAGCTATAAGCATTGTGATGTACACAGAGAAAGGTTTTCAGTGGTTGATGGTCTCAATACTTCTTCTCATAACAGAATTTTACATCAGTGTTGGTTAGCATGGAGTTATGGGACAATTCATTGCAAAGACAAACAAGAAGGTCGACCATGTTTGGTCTGAGATTCTCTCCTACATTTCCCCCCTTCAACTGACTCCTAATACTGTAATACCATCAGTCTATACACTACTACCCTAAGTCCTAAATGTATG
>JAPZDW010000005.1:19151176-19161645 GCA_029814725.1 Acanthurus nigricauda
GTGAGTTCATTCTGCTAACAGAGAGACGTCAACACTAAGAGATGGAATTTGTTTCTGTATTATCTCTGCTCTGTACAGTAAAAACCTTTAGAGTTTACGTAATGTTCCCATAAGAGTGTTTTTACAGATGCAGTTTTACCTGCTCTTTACTGTTTTTGCAAATATCAGTCTTGTATAAACTTAAAACTTCACTTTGATGAAGAAACCTGCTGTTCTTCTTCTTGCTGACATGTGACTGAGCTCACCTGTTGCATATAGAGAGAAATGTTTCTGACAGCACATGGTGTTGCAGAGCTCATAGCCTTTAACCATGGATGGCTGCTTACTGAAAGCAGATTCACTGACAGATGTCTCCACCTAGTGGACAAAAGGATTAATGCTCACCAGGAGCTGAAAGTTGTGATGAGCACTGAAATGTCAGTGAAGTTGATGCTTGCTGTTTGAATCATATCAAAATAATTTTTGCTCATGATTTCTGGTAATTTACGCTTTTTTTTTGGAAAGTCAAACCTTTACTTCTGTTCTACCTTGAAAGTTGATAAGCGAATATTTGATCCTAATCTCATTCAGTGATTTACCTGCACAGCCTATCAAACAAGTCTTGTATTCTGCTGGCATGTAATTTCTTAACAGCATCAGTTATTTGATTGGATAATACTGTATGTAAATGTCATGCAAAATCCTAACAAGGAACTTTGTGAAAACTTTAAAAATATTTCACTCTGGCACCATCTAGTGGGAGTGGTGTAAATGACACAGAAAAAGATTATAGGTGTAAATTTGACTTGACCATGAATTTGACTTACTTTAACACAAAGCTTTTGTGCAAGATGAAAGGAGAGAAACACTGTATAGAACAAATTCATACAGATTTTTTTTATTTAACCTGGCTTTGAAAAACCATCTACATTATCGTTAAATACATATAAATAAAGAAGATGTAAGTATGTTAGAGCTCAGTCGTCATGATTGGATGTTAATGACAGTTAATGAAGGAGACGAGAGAAAAACTATCTTGAGCGTTGTATCTCCCAAAACTGTCTCTCTTTTCTTTATTTCTTTTCAAAATTATCCTGTAAACTGGTGAGTAGATGAGAAAAAAATCTGTGAGGGCAGACTGCACTGTATGCTACACCACATTGAGTGCTTCAATGTGATATCAGGCAAAGACAACATCTTGCTTGGTAAATCAGGGTGATCAGGACTTGGTAGATTCCTAACTCAGTATAATCTTATTTGTAATGATTATTTACCTTTAAGTTTTAAATATATTTTCACTGCATTTGGAGTTACAGAGCTTCTGAATTCAGTAAAGCAGTGTATGTTGACATAATTACGGCACATACAACTCAGTTATGAGCATGCTGTTGCTTTACCAAAGCAACTAAAGTTTTGTTAAATTGTGGCTTCTTGCCTCAGGATTATTTTAGTTAAAAAATCAAGAGTCTACTTTAAAAAAAAAAGTGTTCTTAAAGATCAAGTAAGCCCCTTGTAGATCAGACCAGAACAGCTTCAAATAATAAAAACCCCCTCAGGAATAAATGGACAAAGTAACAAATAGCTCCCCTTGCCTCCTGCAGCATCCATGTAACCGTGTTACTGACCTGAAATAGTGTTAATCTGGAGGATTAATGTCACACTGTCTTTTGCATTGTGTTCAGAAGGAAACTCCCAGCGTGTCTTAGTTTCTGTGGAGTCTCGGCCCGGACTTCCTGGGTCACCAGGCGGGTCAAAGGGGGTTAAAAACACAGACATGAGCGTCCAAATCCTCTGTGTATTATTTCCTTTTTATTCTCCGGTCTGATGTTCCGACTACTTCATGTGAACTCCTCATGTGAGACCTTGCATGGATTTATGAAAGCACAGAGGGGTGAAAATGCATGAAAATACCTGTTTTATTCTGGAGAATTCATGCAGGGAGGCGGACTTGTTTGTGTATAAGCCACGAGGATGAAAATTTGGGATGTTCAAAGTATAATCCTTTGAAAAAACACACACAAAGAAATAGAAAATCTCAACTGAAGAAAGAAGAGAGGTGAAATAGGGACAGGAAAACAATTTTGATAAATCTTCACAGATTTTTATTTCTTTAAAATAAGAATCTAACACAGTACCAGTATTTCATATTAGCTTAAGTCAGAAATGCTATGATATGTGGCATTAGTTATTATCATTAATATTATTATGTTTATGTATATGACCAGGTCTGTTTTTTTGAAGCTAAATTTTAACCTCAAAACTGAAAAGCCTGATGGGACAGACACCGTTTTGCTGTGCACATCTGCAGAGTTAAAGATGGGCCACTTGGACAGCTGACAGAGTGGTTTTCATTTCATTTAGGCTCCAGTGAGAGGGACTCATTCAGTGGAAAAGAGTTTAAGGTCAATTTAGTCCACAACAGAAAAGAAATCTCATGCATGCAGGTGTGGGAAGGTGTTTTCACCAGCTCGAAACCTTCACATGGCCTTTAAATTACAGCCGAGGACACTTGGATTCTCGCTCCATCAAGCAAAGAGTCCATTTCTTTTCCTCCTTTCTTGTTTTCTTTTCGGTGCAGGAAATGTCCTGCTCATTGTTCGGGGTGTGGGATACCAACATTAATCATTTCTGAGAGGTCTATTCATGAGGGTATTAATGACTGTCCTCTGTTGTTGTTGTTTTCAGGGCCAGTCGGGGCGAAAGGAGAAAAGGGTGACCGAGGGGACAGAGGAGAGAAAGGAGACCGGGGTCCAATTGGGCCGAAGGGAGAATCCGGCTTTAGCTCCAGCTCACGTGGTGGAGCCCGTGGAGAGAAGGTATGGACTATTCTTTAATACTTCACCTGATAGGAGATGTGATATTTGTATAAAAATATTAAAGTCATGCAGTTTTGAGAGGTTGGGATCACTGATGATGCAACAAAACATTTTAAAACCAGTCTGTCTCTCTGAAGGTTTCGAGTCAGGTGTGAAAAGCATCAGTAAGGACAAGAGCAGCGACGAGCTTTAGATACAAATGAACACTAGATGGAGCTGCAGATCCTATATTTTATTAAAGCACATGTAACATGATTTCAAAACTTTATGTGACTTTCTTCCACACTTTTTAATGCTGTTTTAATTTTTGAGACCTTATACTTATTAGGATAAGCTGTTTATGTGTATGTTTGGTTCTTTTATCCTGTTAAGACTAAATGACAGCAAAATGACAAATTAGAAAAATCCTATAGAGAGATCTATTTTCTTCTGTCCTATAACAACATAGACACAATATAACATACTTGTTCAAATTTACACTCACAGATTTAATAAAAAAACAGAACATATTTCAACCATAAGTGGCAGGTCACCCATACAAGATGCAACAAACAATCCTGACACAGGACAAACACTCAACAACAGTAACACAAAGTAACAGTATTGATCAACAACTGTGTTTTAAAATCTCTGTAACTAAGCAGAAACATCCACAATGAACACGTTGAAACTGACTTATCTGTGCCTTTTCTTCAAATTTTCAGGGAGAACCAGGGGAAAAGGGAGCAAAGGTAAGTGATAGATGACTTTATGCACTTTGATTTGAGTCTCCTTTGTTGCAGATGTTCTCCTCAGTGCACACTGGTGCTCGTCAGTGTCCAATAGCTCCTATTCTCTCCTAAAAGACAGTAGGACAGGTTGACTGCAGTGTGAAAAAACATTATAATTAAGTAGCTCTGTGCTATTAACTCTGTATGGATGTCATAAGAGGTAAGGTTGAGCTCAACATGTTTTATGGTGAGAAAAAAAACCTCTTGAAGTTTGTATTTTTTAGCTCTGTTGACCTGGTGTGTTTCCCCGTTAACCCTAAAATGACTTCAGTCACATCTTTCTTTGGATTTTTGAAACTTGTCAGAAAATAAACCAGGTCCTTGAGCTTACAGATACATAGAAGCTTACATTTTTAATTCCTCTTGTTTAATAACTACTTCATTTAACACTGTTACTTCTTTATCTCAAGGGCAGTGCAGGCTTTGGCTACCAAGGAACGAAGGGGGAGCCCGGTCCTCCTGGGCCCCCTGGTCCCCCTGGCCCTTCAGGACCTGCATCTGGGATTTCAGCCTGCAGTGACGGATCAGCTGCCGTCTGCAAGGATGGCTCAGTGGCTTCCAGTGTCCCTGGACCCCGAGGACCACCTGGACCACAAGGTTCCCCAGGCGCTCAGGGACCACCAGGAGCTGATGGAGAGCCAGTAAGTTAACTACAATCAACTCTTTGCATAAAAAAAAAAGTGGTTAAATATGGCGTTAAAATTTC
Organism: Acanthurus nigricauda; assembly: GCA_029814725.1. Classification (NCBI taxonomy): domain Eukaryota; kingdom Metazoa; phylum Chordata; class Actinopteri; order Acanthuriformes; family Acanthuridae; genus Acanthurus; species Acanthurus nigricauda. Next base: position 19,155,448 of record JAPZDW010000005.1, read on the forward strand.
TGCTTAATTGAAAACATGAATGCACAAGTCTGTTTTATGTAAATATTCCAAAGTGACGAGTTTTTCTCAGAGGACTCGTGTTTGTTTTCCTTCTCACAGGGTGATCCTGGCGAGGACGGAAAAACTGTGAGTTGTTGTTTTTTTCCTGTAACTCTCATCGGCTTTCAGAAGGTTATAAGATGACGGATTATTAAAGTAAATACTTTCTCCATCACTGCTTCCTCCTCACAGGGTCCGGAGGGGCCTCCAGGTTTCCCAGGACTCCCAGGTGATGCTGGACTCAAAGGAGAGAAGGTCAGAGGCAAAGACAACTTCCTGAATAACAGTTAAATTAACTGGAACAAATTTCAAAGTACAACAGAATGTTTGAAATAGAAATCATCTTAATGAGTCTCGTGCAAACAGGGAGACCGTGGAGAGGGTCAGCCTGGCCCCAGGGGGCCCCCGGGACCTCCAGGACCCCCAGGATCTGGAATCAGACCTGTGAGTTCATCTTGGTTTTATTACCACAAAAGACTGCCTGCGTTTGTAAACCATCTGTTAAATAAAAGTGATCTCGTTGCATTTCAGACTTTTGTGGACATGGAAGGTTCAGGCTTCCCAGATCTGGAGTCCATTAGGGTGAGAAAAAGAGGACTTAACCTGTTTTATATAAGACTGCAACAAGTATCTGTAAGTATCAAAGATTACTGTAAATATGCTGAATTCAAAGGGGTTTCGTTTTGTTGTCGTAGGGATTACCTGGCCTACCAGGTCCTCCTGGTCCTCCTGGTCCTACTGGTCCATCTACAGCAGGCACAGGATTTAGTTCTGGAGCATTTGGACCACCAGGAAAAGATGGAGCGCCTGGTCAACCTGTAGGTGTTAACAAATTTTTCTCTAAACATCACTTAGCCAGTTAATTATCTGAACCCTTAAACTGTCTGAACTGTGATTTTAATGAGTCTGATCCACTTCACCGCTGCTGTAAATCTGTAGGGTCTGCATGGTTTACCGGGTACCGATGGCCTACCTGGAGTTACTGGTACCAAAGGAGAAAAGGTAACTACCCAATGAAAATGACTGTTTATTCAAAAAATGAATGAATGATTCTGTTCGACTTTAACCTGGATTTCACTTCACATGTTTTTAACTCTACCTCTCTAACTCTCACTGCTTCTCCTCCACCAGGGTGATTCAGGCGAGCTTGGTCTTCCAGGAGCAGTTGGAGAGAAGGTGGGGATTAATGACAACATTAGTGTGTAATGGTGCCTATTTGATAACTAAAAATGACAAAATCTACCTTCATCCTACCATTTCTGAAGCTTTTCTCATCCTTCTCTGTTCTCCAGTCAAATTCCTACCTTTCTCTTTTCACACCGATCTGCTGCCTCACTATTTACCCTCCTCCTGCTTCTCTAAGTCTTCCCATCTGCAGGGAACTGGGCTCCAGCGAGTCAGCCATCAAGGCAGATTTGTGTCTTCTAACAAAATGCAAATGTTTGTCAAAGTTTGTCAGCCACAGACTTGACTTAAAGTTTAATCTGAGTGCTGGTTATGGTTTAACATTTGAGGATATCTGAGTTTCGTTCTAGGACAATGTGAAAATTGTTCCGTTACGTGCAGGATGGATGAGATCCCTGACAACAAATTCAAGAAGATACAACATTCTTACCATGGTTACATTTCACTGAGGATGAAATTTGTATTTAAGTTTGCAAAAATTTATTCTGAAATCAAATTTGCTACCATCTTTCATTCCACAGGGAGCCAAAGGAGAGACTGGTCTATCTGGACCTGCAGGAGAGGCTGGACTTGCTGGTCTGCCTGGACCAAGAGGACCTGTTGGGCCACCTGGACCTCCTGGGCCTCCTGGACCAAATTATCGTGTCGGATTTGTAAGTTTTCCTTTTAGTTTTTTGTAGATAAAGTTGACAAAATATCACAGTAAAGGAAATAAAATTTCTTTTTTTCTGCAATTTGGCTGTTTGTGATAAATCTGTGTTTGTGTTTGAAGGATGACATGGAGGGCTCGGGTGGAGTTTTCGCTAATGGACTTCCTGGAGTCAGAGGACCAGAAGGAAGACAGGTTAGTAATTTATAATGAAGAAATAATTCACTTGATGTACAATAAAGAGTTTGTCATATTCTCAAATTACAAACTATAAATAGGAAAAGTTCTTTTTTGTGCTAAAAGTCTCGAAATGTTAAGACCACACATTTTTTTTTTTTCCTTTGTTAAGACCACACATTCTATTTTAAAATTTGTTCAAACATTGTTGATCAGTCATGTGACTTAGAGGCCCAACATGTAAGATTTAGTGACATCTAGTGGTAAGGTTACAATAGATATGAAAAAATATACTTTTCAAGTAACTACAGCAATTCTATTCATTCCTAGGGTCCTCCTGGATTACCTGGACTTCCGGTAAGTCTCAGTTTTCAACTCACCTGTCAAGAGCTTGTCTAAAGTTGGCTGTGGTATCAAAAAGGGTCCTATTTCAAATATGTGAATTTTGTGGTCACTACCTAACCAGTACCTGCTATATTAAGTTGCTCAGGTACTTTGTAAATAATGTTAATATCTATCTACAACTCATCTCTCATTCTTGCTGTGTGTGGAGTCCTCCTGCCTGCCCACAGAGCTACTTCAGCCTGTTGATGCAGCGGATCACATGTTGTTAGCAGTTACTTTCTTTGTGTTTTTCACCGCACGCTGATTTTCTTTGGTTTAATCTGAATGCACCTCTGCAGGGTAAACCTGGGTTCCCTGGTCTAGCAGGTCAGAAGGGCAGCCAAGGTTCTACAGGAAGAGACGGACAACCAGGGTTGGATGGCTTCCCTGGACCTCAGGTAACAGAATGACTTCCCTCTTGATCTTGTAGTCTTATTACATGACTTTGAGGTGTAATTTGCTTAAGTATCTTTTGTCTTATTTGTCTTTACTTTTACAGGGACCAAAGGGTGACAGAGGGGACAAAGGAGAGAGGGTGAATATTATTTTTAACACTAAATATCTATTTCATTTATACATCATACTAGCATGGTACTTCTGAATGTTTCTTTTTGGCTAAATTTAACAGTTCCTTGAGGGTTTTTTTTCTTAATTTGTGCATGTGTTGTGGTTTTAGGGTGACCCTGGTCGAGATGGAACTGGACTTCCAGGACCACCTGGTCCACCTGGACCACCAGGACAAATCATCTATCATACAAATGGCAACGTAAGTGACAAAAAAGTAATGAAATCCAAAAATGAAGAGCAGTTTAATCAGTAATACTCAAAATCTTAACTTCTCTCTATTTGTGTCACTACAGATTGATGGTGCTGCTGGTGGTGTCGGGCCTCAGGTTTGTGTTTATGTTTCCACAGTTAAACTGATATTTAAACACAGCAAACAACACTGCAACAGAATGTAGTGGATAATGTGTGTGTAAAGTTAATAAAATTTTATATCACATGGTTAAATGTACAATATACTTGCCCATTTCTGTCTTTTTGACCTTTTTGGGTAAATCTGTAGCCACTGCGACACAGACTGACATTTGTTTTTTCTGAGATATCATTTAGTAAGAAATAGGATTGTTGTCATTAACATCTGATCAATCCAGTCTAACCACAACACAACAGAATGTTTGTTTTTATTTTAATTTATTATGAATAATAGCTGTAAGCTTTTCATTTACACTGCATGAAAACTGACCTGTTTCACTTCCTACCTTTTAAAATGTGCTCTAACCAATCAGGGCTTGAATAAGTTGGATTTACTTGCCCATTTTTTTTTACCCTGAAGTCTGTAGGAACAAATGTTTGCATCATAATCAGTTAGCAAAACACAGAACAACACTCTGTGAAAACTGCGTAAAAGTGTATCTTGCTTTCCTATACAGGGAGGACCTGGTTTACCTGGTCACGCTGGATTCCCTGTAAGTCTCATTTGTTACATAATTACTGTACTTTCCCCTTATTAGTGCCATAATTGAAAAGTGTAAACATACAAAAATCATCCATCTTTACTAACCACATCCTAGCTTTTCTTATTTTCACTTGTGCTCATGTACAGATTATGAGCTTTTTTCAAAATACGAAAATGCTGATATTATTGGTTATCTTATTGTTTTATTACATGTTAAAGCATCTTCTGTTCACTTACATGCTTACATGAATGGGTTAGCATTAGCTCTTATATGCTAGCCTTTGAGCTTCAAACTAATCAGCAATGATTGACACACTTTTGGATGGTGTACCCTCCCCTAGTCTGATAATAAGCTTAACACAGTAGCTCTCAGGCACAATTGAATTCTATATCTTGCTAAAAGCAAAAAAAAAAGCAGCGCCTTAGTTTTATCTCATGGGGGAAACGGCTGGAAGTGTTGTGAAGTCAGCTTGGCGAGAGAGCCACATCCATCATCTTTCTCCTAAATACAATTGGGCAGACATTTATTACATAATTAATGCCAGGCCTGCAACAGCAACCTGGGAGCAAAGAAAGAAAGAGAGAGACTTATTCTAAAGAATTTTATCTCTCTGTTTAAACCTATGTTCTTATATTTGTTTGATATTTTCTAAATTACACAATTAAGAACCAATCACAGCTATATCTACACATTTTCAACTTCTATATGCTAAATTATGCTGAGAGTGGTGACTTCTTTCGTTCACATTTGATTAAGTTCTCCATCTGAAATCTCAGGTCTTTATTCCTCTCTGTAACACTGTGCAGACTGCTTCACATGCACAACACAACTGAGTATTGACCTGGAAGCAAACTGAAACCACTAGAGAAGCAAAAATAGGGAAGACTTTGTTTTACACTCAGGTCAATTTAAGTTCAGGGTCTTTCAAACCACATAATGTCTGAAGAAAATTTTACAGTACAGTTTTGCATGCACATAACTGAAAAAGCATTAAATGCTTCTTTTCACTGCAGTTCAGCCATGTTGGCTCTGCATGTTCTTAAGGAAGCCCACAGCATCCCGTCGGCTAATTTCAACTCTCAGTATCATTACAGTGGTCCACTCAGCAATTCAGAAGCCGCATGGCATGGACTGAGAATAATAGAAGGGCTGATCATGTGTTCTTGGATTGATCCTGAGGAATAAAGACTTCCCTGCTTCCAAATGACAGTTATTCTGACCTCTTGATATGAAATAAATCCTATTTTTATTCTGTTTTAATCCTGCAGGGTCCTGTGGGACCAAAGGGTGACAGAGGAGACCAAGGCCTTCCAGGCTATGGAGTGAAAGTAAGGTCTTTGTTTGTTTGTCCAACAATTAATTGAGCCACTTGTCATAGTTCAAACACAGCTCTAATTGAGTCTCTGTTGTCTCGTTGCTGCTGTTCAGGGCGAGAAAGGTGAGCCAGGCTTAGTAATCGGACCTGATGTAACTCTTATGACTCTGGAAGGTCTAACAGGCCAAAAGGTAAGTCTCAGTGTATTTGTATGTCTGCATTTCTGTGAAACATGCAAACACAGTGGAAACTGTTTTCAAAGATCATGGTTGATTGTCAGAGAACTTAGGACTGAATCATTCTTATAGAAAAATGGTTTTAAAAATGTTGAGCTTGTGACAAACTGCCAATTATGAGCCAACAAGATGAAACCTGATGTTTCTAAGGTTACATTTTGTAGTAAAATCAAACCATAAGAAACAGTAACTGGTGCTAGTGATGCTGATCAAGTAAATTGATAATTCCCAGTCATATAATGCTCCCTTGAGCAGGCCCTCATTTAGGAAAAAAAAATCTGTCCGGTGTTTTTAAACAGTCAATAAAATTCAATCAGCTGTCAAAGCTGTCTGTTTCATTAAGAAATTCATAAATATGCAAATGTCAGTGAGATGGCAATCTGCATGAGAAATGAAGAAAAGGCAGAAAAATTGGTTACAGGAATCATCAGTTCACAGCATAAGCTCACTGATTTGACCATAACAGACAGGAACACTAGAAGTGGTTTCCTATGAACTGTGTTTATTAATGTCGAAGTTTGTTTGGATCTGCTGCATTGAATGCCTGTATTTTGTTTGTTTTTGGTTTGTTTTCGTGGGCTTTACGGTTGAACATTTGTTGCTGAAACTATTCTGCTTACTTCAACAGGGAGACAGAGGACCAGCTGGACCTGTTGGACCTCCTGTAAGTGTTTGAGCATTTCCATCTAAGATGTCTTCAGTAATGTACCAAAACTGTTAACACTCAAATTCTATTATTATTGTTATTATTAA
>JAPZDW010000005.1:21203043-21214662 GCA_029814725.1 Acanthurus nigricauda
GTAACTTTTTTAAAGGAGACAACAATAAGTAATTATTGTGATGAGAACTGCTGCTGTTAAACGAGATAATAAAAATATTCAGCTCAAAACAAAAACAGCACAACCTCAAATAAGAAGTAAATGTAGCTCCTATAACAAAGGTCATCAGTTTTGCAGTTTCACAGATGATGCTCTCCTTGTTTCTGTCTTTTTTCCTGATTGAAGTTTTACCTTCGGTCCAGGTAAACCGACACCATCTGATCCGGTCTCTCCTGTCACACCTGGAGGCCCAGGAAGTCCCTGAGACAGTGTGAAATACAACACACAGAGCTCAGCGTTGTCACTAAATGTTTGTAAAGTGATAAAGCAGCGTGTAAGTCACCTGATACTCACCGGGGGGCCTGGCAGACCGTCTCCTTTCAGTCCAGGTGTTCCTGCAGGACCTGGTGACCCTCTGTCTCCCTGCAAACCAGAAACACAACATGTTAATCAGAACTTTTCATGGGAGGACCAGTGAAGAGTTAACCCTGAACTGACTCACTTTGGGTCCAGGTAAACCTGTTCCTGGTTCTCCCACAGCTCCAGCTGCACCTCTGGGTCCTGGTTCTCCCTGTAAAAAAACCAAACAGAGGTGAAACTGTGAACAAACCTTATTGCTGTTGACAGTTACAGCAGCTGGTTGTTTGCAGCAGGTGAGCTCACCTTTCCGCCATGTATCCCCCTCCCTGGTGGTCCGGTTTTTCCTGGTGGCCCCATACTTCCTGGTCCACCCTTAAAGAGAAAACACTCATCAGACGAGGAGAAAGTTTGGCAGCTGCAGCTTCGTTACAAAAGGAAACTTCTGTTAAAATTGAAAACCTTAGTATGAAAATAACTCAGCACGGACTGTCGTTTAGATTAAATATTTATGTGTTTATTAGAGGCAGAAGGGTGATGGACTTTTTTAAATTCATCAGTATTGGAACATCACAGATATAGTAATGTATTGATACTTAAAAAGGCAGCATGTCAATGTAAAATAGACCTTTAATTCTTCATATTTAGTGTATTTCTTACAGTTAATTTTGCATCATACCTTGTGTAATTTACTGTCACAACCTTTGATTCCTAACAGTTTAGTTCTTTCATTAGTTCATGAATTTGTTACATCTCTTTAATAAACAGTTTTTCTAAGATCCAGAGTTGTTGTGGCATCATTTAAACTTGTTCACACAACCGTGTAAAACTGTAAAGTGGTGTTTTCATTTTAAAAATTGTATCTGTACGTACCTTTGTCCCCATTGGCCCCACGGGACCGACTGCACCTGGCTGCCCTCTGGACCCCCTGTCCCCTTTGTTTCCCTGCCAAAAGAAAACAAAACTTCTTCCAAACAACCCTGTGAATCATAAACCTTATCATGATCATGTGAAGATCTAGAAACCATCATGTCAAAGTGTATTTAAACATCTTTACATAAACATCAGCTGTTACAAATGTCTGTTACCTTCTCTCCAGGTGTGCCTTTGCCAGGAGCCCCGTCAGGTCCCCTGGGCCCCGGTAACCCGATGTCACCCTGCAATCATCCGAAGAAAGTCAGTGAAGCAACAAACTGGTGAAAATCATTAAATATATATTCAAAAGAAGAAAACTTGTTCAGTTTATGATGCCACCTTTTGTCCCGGGGCTCCATCTTCTCCCGGCTGACCCGGGATACCCTGTAAGCCCTCAGATCCCGGGTCTCCCTGAGAGAGGGAAATAAAGCTTTGAAGTGATGCAGATGGATTGAGAATGAAGTAAATTTATGAGCAAATGTCTGAAAGCAAAAATGGAATCACCAACTTATATAAAGACACTTTAAATTCCCGTTAAATGGTTCAGGCCGTCGCTCTGACCTTTAACCTTCTTACAGCTTCATGTAAAGTCAGTGACTCATGGATCAAAGCTTGTTTCTTGTAATTTATGTCATTAGTCTGAACAAGAGCTTTATGCTAACCAGCTATGAGAAGAACATCCATCATTAAACATGTTATATCTTAATTTTTTGATCCATATAGAACATATTATGACCAGTTTTTATGCTAAGCTAGGCTAACTGGCTGCTCCTTTTTGATTGATATTTATTTACAGATATTGAAATGATATCAGTCCTCTGATTTGAAAAGACAAAGTGAATCCACATATTTTCTCAAATATCAAATTCTCTCTTTAAAAGGAGCTTTACTGCACTGTAGTTAATGAGTTGTTATACGTATTCTAGTTGGAACAGCACACTTACCTTTGGTCCTGGTTCTCCCAAACCTCTCTCACCTGGCTGGCCTGCTTCACCTGGGACTCCCTGATTCCCCTGCAGGTACAAATCACACAGACAGAATATGCAGTGTTACGATTCAGAAAAACCAACATGAAAAAACAAGCAAAATTAATACTGTATTTAGGAAAACTGTGACTTGTTATTTGGAAATCAAAGGAGGACAATTTTGCATTGGAAAAAAAGGTAAACAAATGTTTTTAATTTTTCTTATTGATAAAAAATCCCATGAAAACACCAAAACTGTTTGTCTTTGTCACTTATCTCCAAGTTAATCACCTCCAACTTAAGACATGTTGGGTGACAAATGTAAAGCTTCATTTAAAAAAAAGTATCAGTAATGTTTTAATCTTTTCTTACCTTCGGTCCTGGTATTCCAATACCTGGAAGTCCTCTGGGACCTGCAGGCCCGACTGGGCCGACGTCACCCTGCGTGAAAGAAGACTGAGTTAAATATGAATCAACACATCGAATAAGAGCAGGTGAGGGACGCTGGTTAAGTTTCTGTGAAGTTTAGCTGTTAGATAGAAACATCAGGCTGCTTTCACCTTTGATCCAGACAAGCAATAGTCGTAATTCACAGGACTGCTTGAGGTCCTTGTCGGTTGTGTGCATCAAGCTTCTACTTTAGCATTTTTACAGATGACTAATGCTGTGGTTTGTCTTGGGAACAAACTCTTACCTTCATGAAGTCTGTCCCTTCAAGACAAAGAGGTTCTCAAAATTATTATAAAGCCCTAGTTCATAATAATGAGCCTTGTGGTGCAGTGATGGCACAACTCACAACAAGCTGATTCATTCACAGTTTCAAATCTGACCTTGAGAGACTCCGTCCCACTCAGAGTCAGCCTGGCTGGAGCAGCCTGCATCTAAGATTAATATGTTTAAATTAGTGCTGTAACACGCTGCAAACAGCTCACTCCAGCATGACAGATAGCTAACTGTAGTTTAAAAGGTGAAATCAGGTATCAGCACGAGGCTTTAATGCTCCTTCAGACGTTTGTCAGGGGATCAAAATGAATAAACGTTTGTATTGACGGAGAAAAGCGGGACAGAAATACATTTGCAGCTTTTATGACCGAACCACAGGGGACGTGGACAACATACAAGGCATTCATCTGGGGCTCAGGAGCAGCTACAGAAAAACATTTTTCCCCCCTAATGAAAATGACAAAAGTGCTAAATGTGTACAGTGAGGTGCTGTTGTAGAAGCTGCTTTATGGCCTCCCCCGAGTTTCATATGAGACATGATGGCTGGGCTGCACAATGAAATAATGAACAGATACTCAGGCTGCATTTATACTGAAGCCTTTTTTTTTTTTTCCACGATCTGCCAAGACAAGGAGAGCGGAGCTTTGACTCCCGTCCTCATAAATCTATCACTGGATCTGTTAAGTGATCCTAAAACAGGCAAACAGGCACCAGGTTTTTGTTTGTTTTTGGTTTTGCGTGACAGTCAGTTGATGCTAGCAAGTTTGCAATTTGAGCGCGAGGCAAATTAAGGATTTTATGAACTCGGGTCTGCATGGGTTTTTATTGCACAAGTGGAAATAAGCGTGCTAATGTTTCCAGAGCCACATTCCGCACAGGTTCACATTGGAACAAACCACATTAGAAAAAAAATTAATCTGTGTATTAATGAATTCCTAATGGGTTTTAGGAGAGCCAGAGAGGCAAGGACAAAATCACGTTTTGTCATCAGGTTTTCCTTCTAAGTTCACAAGCCAAGAAAAATTAAGAGTATGGAAGGAGAATGAGCACATTGTCCGCGCGCCTGGCACCGGCAGCGACTGGATATTTGTCAGGGAAAATCCTTCTTATGGTAAAATTTGACACTTGTTTTAAGTCGAACATTGAAAAACTAATCTAAAGTAAATGCACTGGATACTCTACAGGCATTATTTTGTCAGTAACAAAGGTCTTAGCGTAATGCAGCTCTGCAAGATCCCATCAACACATTACCCTGCCATTGTACCTCACTGTGCAAATACACAATACCTGACATACTTTCATCTGGTTCTTATTTATGGGTGTCAGTTCAATGAATAATAATGGCTCTTTCATGCGTGCACATGCAAGCACACACATGTCCAAACCTCTTAAAGATTATAGTACATTAAAATGTGTGTGAAGTGAATGCCAGGATGTGTTTATATATGATCCAATATGTGCTGATTATTCAATTTAATCAGACATTTGAGGCTCTTTTTGTGTACTTTTTTACTGGATAAGAGAGCATAAGATCGCAATATTAATACACATTTTTTTAAGGAAACTTGCTTGAATCCAGAAGCTTTTGGTCAGCGTCTGTTGATGGCTCATTGAAAAAAAGTTATTAAAAATCAACAAAGGAAAAAAAATGTACTTGGATGTATGCCATGCTTTTAAAGGTGGTCAAAAATAACAAGTTACATAATTTTGAAGTAATCAAAATTGTCACATTTTCCATTTATTTTTTCAGCAGGTTCACCAGTAATCCTAATAGCTTATCAAAATGTCTAAAAATAACCTCAAATGCAGAACCCTTACAATACTTTGTATTGTCAGTAAAATCCCCGGATACTTTCTCTTCTCACTACTGTTATTGTGTCAAAAATGAATCACCTCAAGCGCCAACAGAGGAAAGCAGGCAGGAACAGGAACAGGTGAGCATCACACAGGGCCACATGAGTAATGCAGTTTATTTAGGGTCATTATGACAAACTGATACGGGGGCGGCAAAACACTTTACCGGCAGCTTGTAAGAAGTGTGGGTGCGGAGGAAATGTGTTAATGTCAGATGTTTTTTCCATATGATTCCTGTTTTTAGAGGTGTTTTCAAATGTAATTTACATCTTTTACAGTTAAAGTGTCCATAACTGCTATTTGGAAAATAGAAAAAGAACAGAAAGGAGCTTCTGTGGTGTTAAATCATGCTGTAATTTTTAAGTCATTTGTTGATCCAGAAGCCGAGTTCAGTCTGTACTTTTACAAGCTTTGCACCTTCCTGCTGTTTCCAACTGACAAGCCCAGAAGAGGCCACTCAGGTCCTGACATCCAACCGCCTGACAGCCTTCAACATGTCACATCAGGTACAGGTGAGCCACGAGACAAAAGACCAGGCAGGAATTTGGAATCGGAAAGGGAGCAGGAAAGAGAGAACGCTCCGTTTTTTACCCTCTATGGTTTTCATAAAGACGAGCTCTATGATTGCCAGTGTCAAAGTGACAGGGTCTTTTATGAGCACTTGGCGGGTCCCCGCCCTGGTTTGTGTAGCCAAGTAGTGATAGCAGTGCCCATTGTTGGGCTACGGGGAGAGGAGCGGCCCTGTGCTATTGAGAGGGGAGGGGCCCGGCCCTGCCTGCCCGCCCTGTGCAGTGTGTTGGCTGAATAGGCAGCTAAGGTGTCCATGCCCTCCAGTGCCCTTCAGTGTGGGAAAGCTGGTGCAGAAAGCACCTGCAGCATTTTGACAGCGGCTGACAGAGGATCGCGTGCTAGCTTTGGACGCACAGGCCACGGAGAGGTGACACTTCTCGCTTATGGGTACAGTAGGAGCGTTACACTCCCATGCTGTGTTAACATCTCCTGTCAGAGATCAAACGGATCAGGTTCACACGCTCCGTAATGTACGGTACATATTGCATTGTGCATGCTTTCACTGTGCACATTGAGATAAGGCACAAAGCACGCTGGCAGTGTAATATAACACTTCAAACAGCACAATGAGCATACAATCACCACACATGCACTTACACAATAATATCAGTGCACATGTAAACATGTTATACAACAACAAATTACAGCACATAATGCAACACATGTCTAATGCTTGACAATGACAGACACAGATCAGATAAGATGCTACCTGTTCTAAAAGCTCAGGGGAACAATATTAACTAAACTTCTACTTAAAAATGACCTAAAACAGCTTGTTTCAGCTTATTTTAAACTTTATTTCACCAATGTTTGTCAGTGATGTGATATAATATGTTTTTAACAGCATGTAAACCTGCGACCACGGTCATGAACTGAATAAAACACCATCATCGCTCTTTAATATCGAGTTGGTGCATCAATCAGTCTTTCGTTTATTGACTGGCATATCCCATGTGATGGCTCTGTGTTGCAACGCTGCCATTCCTGGCATTCCTCCCTGAGACGCACAAATAGGACCCCACAGAATGGGACCAGGACTGAAAAACAAGACAACATTCCTGAGGCAAGTTTTAACAAAAAATACAGTGTAATGTAAGCAGCACATGGATGGAAGACGTGCAACGTACAGAGTTCACAGAGATGAGCATGCGATAATCTTGAAAGCACTGAAAGGATTACCTCTTCTTATGGATGTATTTTGATTTTGTGACCTGAACGAACTTACCTTTGTTAATCTTTTTTAAAGGAGCATATGTCTATTTTTTTTCATATACATTACAATGAGTCTGCTGCTGTAGACTGCAGTTATGACACACAAGGCCGTTGTAAGAAGCAGACCCTCAAATATTTTTACTGATTTGGAAATTTCTCTTTCCCTGAAAAATTGGTCTTATCTGTTTGTCGATACGCTGAAATGACTCGTGATCGGCACTGATTGGTCGCTGCTGTTTACCGACAAGTGAGTGGCGGCAAAGCCACTCGACACATGACAAGCAGCTTGAACTAACTTGTTTTCTGAGGGGGGTGCTTCACCACAGTGTGGCTGTTGTTCCAGCGCCCAAGGATTACAATTAACCAGCCACTCCTGTTGGGGCTTAATGACCGAACACTGCAAAAGCCAGCAGCGGGGACACTTCCTGAACAGCGCCGGGTTAGCCCTAATTGGTTCTGGCACAGCAATCCTTACTGCTTATCTCATAGCCAGCTGAGAAAAATCACCACTGAAGTGTGAATCAAAACATGTTGATTGCAGGAGATTCAGACTGAGCAACACACCTGATGAGAGAGGCTTATTTTTAGGTTCTTCTTAAGGTCAAAATGTTTGATTATTGGTGTGATTATAAGTGCAAGTTGCAGGATTATTGTAACATAAAGTCAAATGAAGTTTTCCTGGATCCAGATCCTGTGCTCCAGTGCTGGTTCTGCCTCAAGGCTTTTCACATGAATATATTAATAACATTTGGGAGGGAATCGTGGAATCTCCTTTTTTGTGTATAACGAGACCCTGCCAACACATGTCCAAGCTCAGAGTCAAATGGGGCAGGGGGGGTGGGTTAGATGGGAGGTCCAAGGGATTTGGGTAAACCATCTGTTGACCAAAGCTTTTGGGAAAGAGCACTAATATGGATTTAGGATATTATTCTCTCTGCAGGTGGGATGGTCAAAACCCCTGTGGATTTCTCTGCGAGGAGGGGGGCAAGTCCTCAAAATAAAAAATAAAAACAGAGTAAAACAGACTGAACGAAGATGTCACATTACTGAGATTTCCTCCTAATCTCCAAAACTAGTTTGTAACTGAGTAAAGTCAGGTATGAGGACAGAAGAGAGAAGGAAAAAGGATCGATACGTTTTTTTTTTTTTTTCACCGCAAATATCCACACATATTTGAGGTTGCATTTCCTTCCTCCCACATTCCTCGCACAGTTAGAACAGCAACAATAAGAGCTGTAGGACCTGCATTCATGTGGCTCTCGACGTGAAACCAGACACCATGCAGGGTGGACTTGGGTAAGCCGAGACACTGACCCTTGTGTTCGGGAGAGAAAGAGCGACTATGGCTGCCGCAGCTTTTTTCTGCAGTGACCATCTTTAACCGAGCTTAACGGTGATTCGCCCACTTCTGATTTCTTGTTTGTTTATCGGGGTTGTACAAGCTGCCAGGTGCTTTCACTGTACCACAGGGGGGAAAGATGCACAGCTGCTCACATCTGCATGAAGAACAGTGAGAGGACTACACCGTCTGTGGCCACAACTAGGCAGGATGCCTGTTTGGAGTTTTTATTTTTTCATACAGAAACTGTAATCTGCTTAAACTCCCAGAGTAAACTGACTGTGGCTGTCTAAACATGGGTTCAGTCTGCTATCTGCAGCATGAATGCCAAAACAAATCATTAAAGGTATTTGCAAAAACTACTTTGCCCAGGACTCAGTTTTAATCTGAGCCTTTAGAGAATTATGCATTTCTTATGAGGCAGGTTTTCAGTCTTTTAGGCCACATGATGACCGGAAATGACCAAATATAAGCACCTGGACTAAGTATTCAGGTGAGAGGTGTGTCCAGACTGGAAGGTAAAACATCTTCAGCACATAGAAAGTTAAGTTGCTCATTTATTCTGAGACAAATGTTTAGCAGGTGTCAATTAATAAAGTACCTTAAAACTGTTACTTGTCATCAAAGTACTGCACGTTTACGGTGAAGTACAGAACTTTTATCAGTTAAAAAATGAGTGAAAACATGAGATGCAGCAGAGCACCGTGGCCTGAGGGTGACGGCCTGAGAAAGAGGTGGTGTTGATGGGAAGCTCTTTTCCAGCTCCCAGTCAGTAAATTACAGCTTCCCTCTAATCCGGCTCTGATCCCACCCACTCCCCCTTCCCTGGCATCCCCCCTCCCACCACTCCATTTCCCAATCTGAGATTCTGAGTGAATTGATTCCAGGAAATGTCTATTTTGTGGATCAGATTGTGGCATTGCTGTTGACACTGTGTGTTAAGATATTAGTGGGAACGGGGACGGTTAACCCGCTATAAGTTATCTGCTGTCTACATCAGAGGGCACCATATGTCTGTCATGTTTCCTCTGCATGCTGGGCTCATCGTGCTTACATGCAGAATATATTTCACTCGAATGTTCACATAAACAGATGTCAGAACAATAGCGGAGCGATGATCTGTGAGGCTTTACTTCAGCTTAAGCTAAATGCTAACATCTGCACGTTAACATGCTCAAAATAACGATGTTAATATGTTAAAAACAGGTGAATTGTTTACAGTGTTCATCATTCTTACCATTTTTGCATGCTAACATTTTTCCAGTCGGCACTAAATATATTGGAATGTCTTTAGTTTTGCAGCAGTAGGTCTTGAACTTAAGTATTGCACAAATTTAAGTTTTGATCATGATGATAGCGCGAAGTGTTAGTAATGATTACATGGACTTCTAACCAAATTTCACAGCAATTTATATAATATTTATAAAGGCATTTTTACTCAAACTTGGTCATGTAAACAGAAAAAAAGGTTCCCACCAGAAAATGCGTTTGCGCAGACTGTGAAGATGTGCAAATGCATGACTGAAATCCCAACTGAAATGATACCAGGTACATGAAATCACCAGTCACTGTGACGTCACTCACAATGATTCACCTGCCAACTTACCTGGCACCTTTTCAGGATTGCATCCATGCATTTGTAAACACTGATGAAGACTGAATATGTTCTGTGTTTTGCCGGTCAGATGATTCAGTGCGTAAAATGCTACACTGCTAAGTGTGACCCTCTTTTTTGTGCATCCAAAATCACCAATCATCCATCAGAAGCTGGTCAGAGTGCAGCGGTAACCTAATGAACAGAATTTGTACCAAATTCAGTGCCAATCTATCCAGTAGATGTTCTAACCAGAAAAGTAAAATCTTTAGCTCACCGATGATGTCATTCAAAGTAAGTAGTACGCCTCCTCTGGAGACAGTTCATGTCTGTGCAAAATTACATTTCAATCCATCCGGCAGTTGTAAATTTTTCACTGCAGACCGACGTGAACCACAATGACAACGAAGCTAAAAATACAGACATTCAAAAAATTAAAACTGACCAAATGTGGGTTACATTTTGAATTGAAAGGAAGCTCTTAGACAGATTAATTGTTCCACCATCAAGCCATTAAATATCCATCTCAGTCTAGTTATTTGTGGGGGGTATTTGGAATTAATTCATGCTCAATAAAGATGACCTTAAGCCCGATTAGTGGACTTTGCCCCTATTAGATACAGGATCTGGCTGGGGTGATCCCAAGCATAAGAATATGTGAATCCGGCCACTTAAGGGGCTCTGCGGTTTTGGGTTGATTAGTTTCGCGGATGTCCTTCCTGATGCTGTTGGGATATCCTGCTGCTTTCCGGTAAATTACACATCCCTGCTCATATGCTGCAAGAAAAAGAAAAAAGAAGAAAAAAAAAACTTTCCCAGCAAGCATGTTAATGAGAACCGTGTTCGATCTGACACGTCAGATCTTCAAAAGACTCTGCAGCTCAACGCAGGATGATGAAACCTCCAGATATGATTCGGTCAATCTCTTAGTTTAGCACATTTTATGGTGCACGGTAGATTCATTTGAATCTTTGGCAAATGACCAGATGAACGTTATCCATTAGGAACATGTAGAACACAAGTAGAATGTGACCTTGATTAACCAGGAGAGGCGTGTTGATCAGGGACACATGGGACTGAAGTCCCACCGAGCGTGCAGCTCCCAGTGAAACAAGACAAGGAAATACAATCTCTCAAACTGTAATTCGGAATAATAGGCCAGCTTCCTCCAAGAATGGTTCTTTTTGATTGCTTAATTGTTTGCAGACATGTGGGTGAACTAACTGGAATCTGGTTGGATTTTTCTCTCAGGGATTAATGAGGAGCATGCTGGGAGGAAACCCAAGAGTTTTACAATCTGGACAGAGGAGCGGATCGCCAGTGCAACAGAAAAAATATTGACATCTGATCTGAAATGGATTTGTTGTTGGTGTTGTTTCTACAACATCGTAAAAAAAAGCTGCTGCTGGACTGCAACTGGCCAATCATGCTGTTGTGATTATAGCCTTGTAACTTTGTAAAAAGACCAGAGAAAAATGAACACAGAGGAGTTTATCCATTCAAACTATGAGTCTGTTTAATCCAAACCATCAGCGTTTCCTAAAAATAACCAAACTACAAGAAAAAAATGAAAATTAAACTTCTGTGAGTGACCCATTCAGTCGTCTCCTGCTTGGTGGATTTTGTCATTTTGACAGTTGCATTTAAGGTCCTGATGCAACATCAGTTTATCAGATAAATTCCTGCACTTTAGTGGAGACTAAATGACTGTGTCTCCTCGATTCTAATAATCAAAAGAATCTTTAATATTCCTGATCAGTCAGTTGCCTTATTTAAAGTTACATATTCACCGTCTTTGTTTCATTCTCCCTCATGTGTTGTGAACGGCTTTGAACTGCACTTACCAGCCCTGTTTTCATGTTTTCTCTTAATACTCCTTGTCATTAAAACCTTAAAATAACTACAACCAGCAAATCAGAGGGGATTTGCTCTTTTAGCCTGAATGTTTGAAGCTCCAGATATTTAAAGTCAGACTGAATGAAATTGTAAAGATGAAACAACAAAGTGTCCTGACCAAGAAGCTCATGGTGGGTAATGTTAGGAAGAAGAAGAAGAAGAAGAAGAAGAAGAAG
>JAPZDW010000005.1:21715323-21726391 GCA_029814725.1 Acanthurus nigricauda
CGAATGAAACAGATTGCACACCGAGCACTTCCTTCATACCTTGTGTGTGTGTGTGTGTGTGTGTGTGTGTGAGTGTGACTCGAGCTTTGAATACCTAATAATGAACACCCCTCATGCACATGTTCTAGTAGTTTTTCCATCTTTCCTGTTTCTTCTCTCTTCTGGAGGATAAAAACTCTTCCTGATCTTTCCTCACCTGCTTCATCTTGTACCTCCGATCCAGACTAACTTCTTCTTCTCTGATGACCAACTTCTTCTTCTCTGATGCAGGAGTCCCTGGTCATCGACACTCCTCGGGTGAGGAAACAAACCCGTCATTACAACTCCTTCGAGGACGACGAGCTGATGGAGTTCTCGGAGCTGGACAGCGACTCGGAGGAGCGGCCGTGTCGGACCAGTCGCCTGGGCGAACGCAGCCGGCGGTACCTCCGTGCCGAGTGTTTCCGGGTCGAAAAGAACCTGCTCATCTTCGGGTACGACAGATTTAGAAACCTGTCGTGTTTGGCTGCACATTAACAGGCCAGACCACCACAAGCAGCTTCCGTTCAATTTGTAAAAAGTAACAGAAGAAGATATTTCTAATAGGATATTAGGATGAGGATAACTAATATAAAAAAACAACTAACCGCATTATAAGTGGCTATTTCTTAACTGTATTGAAACACACTCTTCACAGCAAATATCCTGAACGTTGTGGGCTGATTTCTGACTAATAACGGCTGTGTGTTTCCAGGTGGGGTCGGTGGAA
Source organism: Acanthurus nigricauda (assembly GCA_029814725.1). Classification (NCBI taxonomy): domain Eukaryota; kingdom Metazoa; phylum Chordata; class Actinopteri; order Acanthuriformes; family Acanthuridae; genus Acanthurus; species Acanthurus nigricauda. Next base: position 21,716,072 of record JAPZDW010000005.1, read on the forward strand.
GGACATCTTAAACCACGGTCGGTTCAAATGGCACCTGGCGGAGCGAGACATGGAGGTGATCTGTCGGTAAGGAAAAACAAGTCTTTAATATGATTTAACCCTTCAAAAAATATAAAAATACGCATAATGATTTACGGAAAACAGCAAAAACACACAGCACACAAGCAACCAGACACAAATCTCAGAGCTGTGGTTGTTTTTTTTGAGTGTAGTGTGAAATAAAAACATGTAAATATGGATAAAAACACTGTGTTGCTATGCAGGGATCTGCTGGTTTACTGCCTGAGACACTACAAAGGTGACGACAAGATCAAGAGCTTCATCTGGGATCTGATCTCACCCACCAAGGAGGGACAGGACCAGGCGCTGCTCAACCACTCCGGTTAGTGCTTCACTCTAACGTTAGCGTAGACACCGAAGGAGCTGTGACCCACAACATCTGGAGTTTCCTCTTTAACTGTGTCCACTGACTTTCATTAGATTGAATCAGTACATATAAAAACCCTGAGATCAGACAGATCTGTTCCTTCTCGTCTTCATTTCAGGTCTGTCGGCTCCGGTTCCTCGAGGTCGGAAAGGGAAGAAGCTGAAGAACCAGCTGAACGTTCCTGAGGTGAAGAACGCCGACTGGCTGGTCCACTGCAACCCGGAGGTGGTGCTGCAGGACGAGAGCTACAAGAAACACCTCAAACAACACTGCAACAAGTCAGTTTACACACACGGTTAACTCGCTGTTGATTTTCACAGAATCAACCAAACATCAGTCTGCTTTTGTTGAAGCTCGAGTTTAACAAACCATCAGATTTGTAGATTAACTTGATGAACAAACTCGGTGATGTCAGAGTTTTCTCTCTTTTTTTCCTCTGTGTGTTTGTTCACTTTTGTGTACTTTATGAGCTGTGGAGGAGCAGCTTCTTTGAACTCTGAAGTCATCGTTGTGGTCGTTTCAGGAAATTTACTTGTAATTAGTCATTTGTAACTGAGAGACGCCTCAGTGAGACAGCAGCATGAGAAGATTAAAGACACAGGACGGGTGTAGAAACAAAAAAAGTTTCATAATGTTTGTAGCTGTTACTTATTATAAAGTGTTTCCTCTCTGATATCAGGTGAGAGCAGAAGCTTTTAATTGATTTGCTTCTCATTAAGCGTGTTGACAGAAGGAATCTCGTTTATGAGGTGCGATCGAAAAGTTCTGAGGCTCTTCCTGTTGAACACGATTGCATCGCTGCACTGTAGTGTGTATTTTTCCGGGTGCAGGCAGTGACTTTTGTGAACAAATATTCCAAGTTTCATCAGCAACTGTGTTACGCTCGTGTTTGTGGTCACCGGTATGAGTGAGCGTTTGTGAATTCCTGGCTCTCGGGCAGAAACAGCACACGCGAGGGTCTCTGTAAACAGACCTGAGATGATCCAAACTTCACGTCGAGGATCATCAGCGGTGATTAGAGCTGCATCTTCAGCTGAGACCAAACATCGAGTCGAACCAAAAGCATCCTGGAGGTTTTCTTTGACGTTAGCAAAGTTTTTCTCTATGAATTCACCCTCAAAGGTCAGACTTCTAACACAGTGTATTTTGTAGACGTTCTGAGGCGTCTTAGAGGAAACATTTGGTGAAAAAAGACCTGAACTGTGTCTCACCGGCAGCTGAGTTTTAATACATGACAACATGATGTTGAAAACACTGAGATCGGTGTTTGGAGGGGAATTGAATCAGGTTTTGTTCTTGATTTTTAAAGCAGCAGTCTCTTAACTTTTTGATGGCACCCGTATCAACGTGGCTTAGATACAAAGCGTCTTCAGATACAAAGATAACAGACATGAAAAAGATTAAACATCAAATCAAACTGTTTACAGTCACACGGTGTTTGGAGTAATTCAGCAGCTCTGAACAAACTGAACTGCAGTCTGTTTAGAGTGAAAACTTTTCTTTACTTTGGTGATTTTTTTTGACGCAAACAAACCCCCCCTTTTCTCTCCAAAGGGTGCTGCTTCGGGTGAGGATGTTGTACTACCTGAAGGTGGAGGTTCTGGGTGAAGCTGCCAATCAAGCTATGGAGGGGATACCTGCCAGGTGAGGGGCTGAAAAAAAACCACGTTCTTCATGTTTTTACCTTCAGAACCGAACTTCACTGTTTGATCAGACGGTCGGCTGGTTTGTTGATAAACTTCTCCGGCACAAAATCCGTGGAGACGCTGACGCAACGATCCGTCGACACGCCGAATGTTTTTGTCTCCGCTTGATTACAGTAAACTGAAAGTGTTGTGATGAGACTGAAAAGCGTTCGGACTCTCTGTCAAAACACAGTTTGACAGATTTCTGATCCTGACTGATTGTTTGTGCTCTCAGCGAGCTGGTGTGTCCTGACACGACACTGGCAGCTCCGACTGATCGTTCGCATGTGTGTCTCTGTGTGTGTGTGTGTGTGTGTGTGTGTGTGTGGACAGTAAACTGGAGGTGACGCTCCCCGACATCGACTACATCGAGATTCCAGCTTCGTGGTGGGACGCAGACGCTGACAAGTCGCTGCTCATCGGCGTCCACAAACACGGTGAAACTGCAGTCGACTCACGTTCTGATGATTTCTTTACATGCAACTAATTTTTAGAAAAAAGACTATTTGAGTTTTTTGTGCATTAAAGTTGCATTTTTTTCTGTGTTTTAATGGGAGTGTCTCTGATTGTGTTTCCCTAACAAGGCTACGAGCGCTACAACGCCATGCGTGCAGATCCCGACCTGTGTTTCCTGGAAAGAGTGGGAATGCCGGACGTCACGGCGCTGTCGGCCGAACAGGGAGGAGGGGAGGGCGTCCCCGACATGACTGACAGGTGCTCGAAACGTGCAACCACACACACACACACACACACACAAACTCAGGTTTACATAGTTGAAAAACTTATAGGTAGACAAACACAAGCCTGAACATACAGAATGTAAAAAAATACAAATAACGTCAAAAGTACGTACAAACTACAGAGTCCACAGATGATTCATATAAACACAAACCATCCAACCGCACCTGCATGGGTCCACTTCACCTGTGTGAGTCCTTTTAGTTAATGTTGCCTCTGTGATTCTGTCTAGCAGCGTTATTTCTTTATTTTGTGATTTAAAGAGGCTGCTGTCAGTAGTTTTAAACATTTACGTGCACAAAGGAACGTCACTGCGACAAATTTTGTGGAATATTTAAAAAGAAAAACTAAAAAAATGAAGTTTTAAACTCGACAGGATGAAGAGAAATTCAACTAGAAATGAAGTTAAACTTTGGGAGCTTTTAATGTTCATTTTTTAACACACCCTGGACTGTTTGTGCATATGTGTGCGTGTGTGTGTGTGTGTGTGTGTGTGTGTGTGAGTGTGTGCACATGTCAACCTACATCGATTTATGATGCCTAACAGGATTCGAGTAATCCAGCCTGGGTTTTAGGGGAAGCCATAAACAATAAAGCATTTGGGCTGAGTGGCCTCTCGGGCTGTTTTCCATGTCGAGGCAGTTCTTTTAACCTGTTAGTGCAGGTGGAGAAATGAGAAACAGTCACAGGACTCGCTCAGCCTGTAGTCACAGCTTTCTGGATGGAAATGCAGCAAGGGAACAACTGTGAGGGAGTGTAGGAGGTTTAATTGATATTAAATCCTGCAAAAACTCCCTTCATGCTCGGTTCAGTATCGCAGCAGAGGGATGGCTGTTACACAAGTGGGCTCAGTTCAGCTTTATGCCTCTGCAGGCGTCTGCACATACACTTCATTTACTGTCAGTGCTGATATATGAACATAATTATTTCTAATGCTGCCATAAATGTTCAAGGACTTACTTAAAATCTGGACTGTTACCTGACGTTTAGTTAGAAATGTGTTTTTTCTGGTTTGAATATACTATTTGATACTTTCCTGACATTAGTAGCTTGTAAATTTAATATAAGTGGGGCAAAAGATATTAATACATAGAAATGAAGAGAGCAGATTAAAACAGTGTCTCTTAATTTTATGATTTCCATCAAATTTGGCATCTGTGACCATTTTCTGTCAACCACAAGTTAAAACACAAGAAGCTGAGGCCTTAAATCACTGATATTTCTGCAGTTTTCACAACTGATTTCCTCTAAAAGTAAAAATATTAATGCATAGATCACTTAAACCTCCTCATCTGCTGCCCCTTTTTTCTTTCTCAGGGTTCATTTCCAGGGAACTTACACTTGGTTCTGGTGTTACGTCCCACTACTTTGTTCCAGCGAACTCTGTCAGACTTCCTGTTCAAGTTCAACAAGGATGAGTTCAAAATGAAGGTGCCACCATGATTCGTATTTTCAGTGTTCATCCATGTGTCTGTCTTCCCTTTTCACATTTTATCTTCCTAATTTATTGCTTTTGTTTATTTTTTTATGACACAAAGTGTCTCATGTAGGATTATCTTAACTGATGTTTCATCAGGTGGTGATGCTGAGTTCGGTGACTGAGCTCCATGCTTACATTGACCCTGGACAGCTGACCACAGAGCTGGGAGGCACGCAGGAGTACTGCAATGACAGCTGGATATCACACCGCACCGTACGTTCACTCACACACTAACACACACAGTGTAACCTGTAGAGGTGTGACAGTGTGTCCTGTAACAGTGTACCTGGTTGTCTCTGCAGGCAATCGAAGCGTTCGCCCTCATGGTGAAGACCACGGCTCAGACCCTGCAGGCGTTCGGCACCGAGCTCGCCGAGACGGAGTTACCAAACGATGCCGAGGCCACGACCAGCCTGCTGCACACACACACACTGAAGAAAGAGAAGATGAAGGTCAGACATGCTTTCCAGTCTTTGTTGTGTTTGCATGTGTTTCAAGTGTTTCAGTGTTAAAAATACCTTTTCGTTTAATATCCAGGAGGACCTGCAGGTGGCGCTGTCTCAAGGTGGACGCCTGTTGGAGTGCATCAACGAGCCTCTGCAGACCGACCCTGAGTACAACATGACCTACGATGAGCAGGAAAACTTAGCCACAGTTCAGAGGTAGATGATGGGATGAATGGATGAGGAGATGAATGAGTTTTTGTCCCTGAAAGCATAAAAACGTTCACCTTCTTCCTCTCAGTCTTCTGGGTCAGCTGGACGAAACAGAGGCGGCGTTTGATGATTTCTGGGAGCGTCACCGCACCAAGCTGGAGCAGTGTTTGCAGCTCCGCCATTTTGAACTGCACTTCCGGGAAGTGAGTAGCGTTGAACCATGGGAAGTGTAGTTTCAGTGCCAGTTTTGGTGCACTGATGACACTGCATATCATCTGTGTGTTTGCAGGTGCGTGCGCAGCTCGATGTGACATCAGAGCGGCTGACGGGTTTCTCTGAGGTCAGCGTCAGCCCCGCCCACGCTGAGCACGTCCTCCGAGAGCTCAGTGGTCATGAGGAGAAGGCCTGTGTAAGACACACACACACACACACACACACACTGCTCACGTGGTGCAGGAAACACATCGCCAACACTTTCACCTTTGATGCCCTCATGAAGCCATATGGTTAATGATAAAATCAATGTCATGCCCCGTTCATCCCCTCACTTACTGGGAATGAGTGGGGTAAAGGTGTGTGTGTGTGTGTGTGTGTGTGAGAGAGAGAGCACTTACATGTGGGTGTGTGAGTTGGACCATGATGGATAAATTAGGCAAATATTAGCTTTTTATTTAATTAGATCTGGTTTCTGTCTCGGCTATGAAGGTCACTGTTGACTTTGATAGATAACAGATTCACTGATAGATTAAGACTTCACGTCATTTCTTTTTAATGGTTTTTAGTGGTAAAATATTTGCACCATATGATGAACTAAATGCTGTTTTAGTGGGCAAGTTCAGAAATACTGACATGGGCCTTTAATTCCTAAAGAGATTAAAGGCTCAGTGTGTATAATTCAGCAGATCTACTTGTGGAAATTATATATTTACAAACGAGTTTTCAGACTTCTTCCTGAAAGCTGCTCATGTAACAAAACAGGGACCGACTCCTGAAAACAGCACAGAGCTTCTTGTGGTTAAAAACCCCCACAGGTCACTTTTCCATGATCATGATCCTACAGATCAGAGAAAAACAGAGACTTTATATACCAGCTGTTTTTTTTCTCTTTTTTTAAAATTGTTATTCTGAGCTGCTCCAGAACAGTGAAACTGCTCTGCTGGCAGCGCGAATTTAAAAATCAGACATGCAGCAGCTCTGCAGCAGACCCCTGCTGTTCTAATAACTTAAGAGGCAGGAGATGGTCGGAGCTGAGTAACACACACATCTGCTGTTACTGCACTGCATTAGAGCAACGGCATTTCTGTGTGTGTGTGTGTGGGGGGGGGGGGTGTGGGGTGTGGAGAAAGCTCAAACCATCTGATTGTTTGTGTTCGTGTGTGCGTCAAAGGCTTTTAAATTTCTGAGAAAACAAAAATCATATTTCATGTGTGCTTGCAGAACACAAAGGTGCCTGTCTCTCTGACACTGCTGCGGCTCTCAGGTGAATAACAGAGGAGGACGTGACTGCCAGGCAGAAACCTTGACTGCAGAAAACATAAATTTCCATAGATATGAGACAAAGCCCTGCTGGTGCCTTTGATATTTCATGGAGCATTTCTTTGCCCATTTGATTTTGATCAGGTTAGAGACAGTGTACCAGATGGAGCAGCAGCCCCAGTAAATATGCATTTTCCAGCCAGGGATTCAATTATGGGCAGCAGATGACTGACCTCATATGCAGGCTGGAAATAAATATGTCGAGGATCATCCAGATGAGGCTGGAATATAATGGACTGCTGAAAGAAAGGGCAAATGATCGCCCAAAAGACAGATGGAAACAACTGGCCACCACGGCGCTCTTTGGAGGCGCTGCATGCTCTGCTGATTTCAATCACCAGCCTCAGATGAAAGAGGGTTTGCTGCCTCAGTGGTCCACCTGAAGAAGCTTTTTGATTTCAGGTTGTTACGCCGAGTCCTCTGCTCAGAGTCGAAGTAGGGTAGAAGAAGTGCTAACCAGTATAATGAGGCTGTGTCCTGTGGTCAGACTGCATGCTGAGACTGAAGGGATCAGGAGGAAAACCTGCAGCATTTATTTTGACCTTTTATTTAAACTCCAGCAACCTATAACCTTAACCCTGCTCTGCTGAGGTCATGTGGGCAGCTGAGAAAAAGTTGCAAAGAAAAATATGCAAGCAGCTTCGGCAGTTTTCCTGTGAAATAGTTCCAATATGCTCTCTGTTACCGAGTGACTTAAAATGTGCCTTAAATGCTGTTTTTGCATCCTAAAAATGAGGCTAAAAGTCTGCCTCCTCATCAGCTGAGAACCACAAGGAAAACATGGGAACAAAGAAACAACACTGAGCTTAAATGGCTCCAATGCAAAGATAGTTACTGTGTTATCATTATGATACGGCAGAATCCAACATCAGGCTGAGATGTTCAGCTCACATGTTCAAACTTAGCTTACATGCTAAGAAACACTACTTTGGCAAATCCTAATGTTTGCCTGGTACAATAAGCAGTGAGTTTGCTATAATAAACAGATAAATTAAAAAGTATCCTCTCAAATGATGTAGTTTGCTGATTAAATGCTCTTTGGAAGTCCGTGGAAGTTATCATGGAAAAGTTAGCAGAATGTTGGCTAGGCTGGCAGGCTAAATCAGTTATTTTACATTAGATAAACATGCTGTTTTTACAATCCTTACACTTCTGTTGCAATATTTTTGGTTTTGACACTATTCTTAAAACTCTTCATGCCGTGTGTAGCTGCAGTATGCAGTGGAGGTTTGTTAATTTGATGCCAGTTTTGGCGAAACACTCTGTTGAACAACACGTGAACTAAATCCAGTGGACAAAGAGTCGAGTGTCACTGAAATATTTAACTTGATAAACACTGAGCAAAACTACATGTTCATCTTGAACACTATATACAGTACTTCAATGCAGCAGGAGTGTAAAACACACACTCATCATCCTGTGATTGGCTCCTCCTATAGACATGGATGGCCACACATGTCTGAGAGTTGCAGTAAATAGATAAATAAATGGAGCGAGGACGAGCCTCTGGGTGTCAGAGATGTGCTCAGAAACACACCAGGCCGTGAAAGGCCAGACAGATGCAAAGCTGCAAGACGTCTCATGGTATTTCTCTCTAAAAAAAAAAAAGGGAGTCAACTTTAATTCCTCTAGGGAACTTTTGTTTCTGGAAGTGGAGGTAAACATCAGGATTTTTTCTGCTAGGACGGCATGAAAGCCACAGAGAGAGGCAAAGTTCTGCAGGAAGCCAATCTGCTCTCAGAAAATTAAAAGATAATTTTCTGTCGTCTGTATGTCCCAGTTTGAGTCTCTGCTGATGAACGTTACTGCATGTGAGGGAAATATAACGAAGAATCTTTGATCAAAATGTAAATAAAAATAAAACTTACTGACTCAGAGGTTTCTACTTTGATGACATTTGTACATGTGTTATTTCTGTGTCAATTAATGTTAATTCATGGGAGTTTAATTAAATCTGCATAAGCTGGTTCGTCCACTAGGAGGCAGAATGACACAAACAACACAGCCATAAAAAGCTAATCAATATTTTTGAAATAACAGTGAATAACATGAAAAAGATGCTAATGGTAGAAACAGACCCACCTCTGTTCTCTGCAGTTTTAGTGTCTTTCGGCTCCTTTGTTTCGGTTTGGTTTGAGCTGTTTTGTTTCGCTCTGTGTATCACCAGCCTCGTTTCCAGCAGCAGCTGTTTTCATCATGAAGCTCGCTGAACATCCCAGATGGCTGATAAACAAAGTTAACAACTAGCTTGCGAACACTCAGGTGCAGTGAATAAAAAATGCTTAAAATTGTAGCAAAAACTGTTATTTTCATAAATTACATCCACATTTTTTGCATTTCCTTGATGTTCTCTGTTTTACAGCTGATTCCTCTTTTTTCATTAACAAAATCCACAATTTCATCCTTGTTTTATGCATCAAATCAAAGGGCCTCGGGCTCTTACTGAAGTCGACTGCATTCCTCAAACACAACACAGAATGAATGCTAATATTGTTCTGTGTCATTTGAATGCTTACTGGTTGTGTTTTGTCGATATTATCTTTACATCTTGTTTGCAATGTGTGGAACAATTACCAGCCCGTCATTAACTCGATCTCACTGACTGTTGCTGAGATGTTAATTAACACCTGCTCACTCACTGAACACATTACACAGGTCGAGTTTCCCTTTCTCACCTCCTGACAGGTGGATCTTCTGCTCTTTCCCTGCTTGGATCCATGATCCCCTGAGAGAAAACACACTGACCTCCCTCTGACTCGTCACATGTTCAACTTTCTCCAGCAGCCACTTGTTTACTTGCCTTTTTTTTTTTTTTTTTTTTTTTGCTTCTTGCTTTGTTTTTGCAGGATTGTGAGCTGTGTGTGAGCTGGGAAGCCACTGACAGCCATCCAGACCAATGGACCAAAACAACGGGCTGAAAACTGCATCGAGCTGAAGTGATTGAAACCAGCGATACTCTCACATCGCAGACATTTGATTCAATATTTACTGCTCGTGGCACGTTATTCTGTTGCTCTGGGAGTTTCTGCCTCTGGTATAAACACGGTGCATTTATAATAGACCATGTACATTTTCATTGCATTTTATGAACTAATGTTACGGAGAATTTAATTTCTAATTAATGTTGCCTAATGTAAACCTGTAATCCTCATTATGACTATTAATCAGGGTTTCCTAATTGTCCAGGCTGAGATTATTACCATAAATTAATAAGCTCCGTACCAAGTGTTCTCCATCAGGGTCCTGTTCATGCCCATTAAGGGTTTGACTCGACATGAAAAGGGAGGCAGAGACAATAACAGAGGGATGTCGTAGCAATTCCTGGATGTCAGCTAACATCCATAAACACCACTGGTGGACATTGGTCTGTTCTTACTGAACGCCGTCTGTAATCCTGACACGGCAGAGCAGGAAAATCAAACGTACTCATGCACGGTTAAGTCATAATTCCCCTGCTTATGTATATCCTCCCTCCAGCTCTGTATTCCTATCAGATTTTGCAGTAATATGATATGCATGAGGCCAGTGTGATTGAGCTGGAGAACTCACAGCAACTCCAGGGGGGAGGTGTAGGGGCAGCTTGGATGAATTTATAGATAGGCTATCTCCTGAATGCAGCCTTTGATATCTCTGCCAATGAATTTAAGCTCTCCAGAAAGAGATATGAGTGAGCAGGGAGAGTGCAGGGCAATCTGGGCCCAAGTGCACAAACTCATTCTTCCAGCTGATAAGCTGCTGATATCCTTTTTCGAGGCTCCATGCCTCATGTGTGAGCTGGTTGCTGCTGAAGTCTGTTAG
>JAPZDW010000005.1:21836552-21850260 GCA_029814725.1 Acanthurus nigricauda
CTTCAAGTGCAACATGCTGACAGGAAAATATTTTGGCAGCTCAGAACAGAAAGACTCTCCACTTCCTGCAACTTCCTACATATTTGTGCCTTTTTGCTTCAGTAAACAGGGGTTACCCAAAAGGGCACAGTGCCATCTAATAGCCAAGTTGGGCATTAAATGTATTTCACTCTGAACATTAAAGACTGACTGAAAAAAGTCTGTTAGTTTCCATTTCCCTGTTTGAAAAGTTGATAAATATGACATATTGGCTTTAGGCCATTTGGCAAGAAGTCTCATCAAATTAGACACTAACAAAACTCCCACAAAAGAAGATGTATTCTGGGAGAGGAACGCTGGTCAAGACAAACAATGATACACTGCCATAAATGAAACTGTCTCAGAACAGCAAAAATAAAGTTTACATTTAGCAAACGCAGCTCATGACACTCATTTGTATCTGAAAAAAAACACCATATTTGAACACATTTCACTTTATTTGCTTTTAGGAGTTCATAGAACTGTAGCTGTGTCCCAACAACAAACCATAAACTAAACCTGTGTTTAAAAATGCCAAAAAAAAGGAAAATTAAATCTTAAAAAGGCTGGGAACTGGAAACCTTGCTGACAGATAAAAGTCATATGAGCTGCAGGTGAACACAGTGGAGCATTTAGCTTCTAAAGAGACAGAATCAGAGCCAAAAAATGAAATTAAATAAGATCATACTTATATTTTTGAGTAAAACAGTAAAAGATGCTAATGTTGTTCTGTGACTGTTGCTTATAAATTTATTAATCAACTTTATTAGGTGATTGTGTGTTAATTAAAGAATAAATCAGTGCAGCTTTTCACATTTTTCATACTTCAAAAAAGGAAAAGTTAAAATTTGAATAGTGTTTGATTCTTTACAGCAAGTTGATTGCACATCACACTGAATGTCAACATGAAAAAACAGCAGCACTTTGCTGTTGAGCTCTAAGAAATGCCTTAATTCAGGCCAAATGAAGGGAGGATTACTGCTACATTTTTTAGTCAGTGAGCTAAAACAGACTTTGTTCCCACAGAACAGCAGTCAAATTAACTCCTTTATGTCTGTGTGAACTGAAATTTAAGGCTGAATAAATTAACAGTGACCCCACTGAAGTACCTTTGCTTTTATTCTGCATTTCTTAAATCATGAAATGCAGAAAAAGAAACTTCACATTTCACCACATGGAAGTATTTACGACTGATTCATTGCATCCGCATTCTGTTGTTTGTAGGTCATTACACACACCGGCAAAATTTCCTGCTAAGTGTTGTACTGTTTTTGTGGTGCTAGGCAACCACTGTTGTACATTTCACCATGTTAAGCAGCTGTTATTCTGTGAGAACATGGAAATCTGATAAGTAGCAAAGTTGTCACATAATTACAATCATTTAAACTGCTTCTTTAGCAAAAAATGAGACAGCTTTTCTTGCAATTAGTTCTTATTAGTTTTTATAATCAAAGCAGAAGCCAGCTGACTGACTTGATCCACATATTCCTGGATTATTAACTGAGTCTTACATATATTCCCTCGTGAGTGATGCACTAATCCAACACAGACCCCTCACAATCAAAAACCTCGCAAAGTCACCGTGTGACAAGGACTGATTATGATATCGTCGGGTGATGTCGATGTCACGCTCACATCTTTTAGTAATTGCCAGGGATGTCAAGGCAGGGCAGAGCTGACATCTGTGCTGAAGGGATCCTTTGATGCACGCCGCCGAGGTGACTTCATGTTGGAGGATGAAAGTACAGATTGTTTCCTGTGATGCTGTAAAAGCTGCCCTGACTCTTGTTTCTCTCATTAATAACTGCCAGCTTTCATAACACAGACGCACCGGTATGCAGTATGAGACAAAATCATTCAACCTTTTATCACTTTAAACATGAAACATGGTACTAACGGACATGTTCTTCAGCTTATGGACAATGCTTCGGGTGCGGCTATAATGTCATGGAGTTCCTACAGTTTGTTGGAAATTCTGAAAAGTGTAGGAATCGTGTCCTCAAGCTCTTAAAAACAGTAAGCACACTGTTAGTGTTTATTCTATCCCTAAATTAAAGTAAGAGACTCCCTTCTACATAAGTGAAGTAGTCAGTCTTTTCCTTGGAAGTTGCTTTTCTTGCTTATGAAGACGTTACTATTTGGAACAAAGTGTTCACTGGCCACTTTGAGGAAAGTGCATGTGTTGATTCCACCAACACACTTGTTTCCATTAGAGCATAAGCAAATAAATGGGTGGGGATGGCCTTGCCTTACCTCATTCAAACTGTGTGTGATGAGGAAAGTATTAATACTCACAGTAACGGCAAAGTCTCAACAGAAGGAGGTGCGAACAGGGGAGAATTATTCTGAGCAGTCTTTTTTTAAGGCTTCCCTTGTTCAGTCATGTGTCCTAAGACCCGGGGTGAATAATTAGTTCATGGCTCAAGATAGAAAGAGTCAATTTTAGAAAACGTTGCACATTTAACTTTAAACAGTTTCCTGCTGCATTTACACCCTGAGTCCAGAGGTCGTGGATCATATGGATCCCTTCTTTGTAGTCAATGTCAATGTCAATGTCTTGGACCTCCAGAAACTGGTCCACGACAGCAATGGCACCATTACTGTCACAGTGCCACTACAGAGCTCTTTCTTTATATCTGGGAAAAAGTAATAGTTTATAGCATATAGATGTGAGAGCTGTATAAGCCATGTCCTTATATCAGGCTGCAAATCTGTCAATCAGTCACCCATTGTGGGAATACAAGGTGCATAAAGAGATAATCTGCATGGGAACATTAGACTGATAACAAACTCTTACCAGAGTCTAACCCTCCTTTCATTTGTTTTGCTCTGGTTGTTTAGCCCTTATCAAAGTTCAACTGACAGCCAAACCCAAAAGAACTGAGCTAAAAGGGCAAAAACACACCAGACTTACATTAGTTTTGTTCAGTGAAACAGCGATGTTGCAGTGATGCAGTTTAAACAGTTATTACTCAAAGATTTGTCGCATTGTATGTCAAAGGTTTAACATTTACTTTATCTGAAGATTCAGATCAGAAATCAAACCAAATGATCTCTTAGTCATTTAATCGAATGGGATGAAGATGTTAGAAATGTGTGTATCTCCAGCAGGAATGAGTTAACAGAGTTCAAGACAGGACGTCAGATTCCAAGTATTCAGCTTGAGACTGGGCCACATTCAAAAGTACGCCCTGGGTCTGCAGGGAATTAAAATCAAAGCCAGTGATATGCCTGCTGAGGTGATCTGCTTTGCCTTTGGAGCTGGATCATACAAGCATACTGTTTATCCCTTATGGCAGTGCAGCATGTGGGACATCAGCCACTGCAAAGTCCAGAGTAAGCGTCAGTCAAGCAGAAGAGTCTTAAGCAGAGTTTTGAACTCGGGTCACATGACTTTGACACGAGTCGCAGATTTAATGACTTTAGACTCAACTTAACAAAATCATCCTCGTCTTTAACACCAATAATTTTCTGAAAATGCTTGATCTCTCCCTCCAAGCCCAAAGATTAAAAAAGATGTTATATTAAAGGTGTTTAATAATTCAATTCTAATGCTACAAGTTCACACATAACTCTCTAGATCTTCTTTGTTCACACAAACTCATCAACATTTGTAAAAACTAAGTTGCAAAAACAAGGTCGAAAGTTAGAGAAATGAAAAAACTTCCAACTCTGTTTGACACTTGACGTCGCACAGAGAACAGGAAGTCGGTGTTGTGTAATTTAAATGGCATCACATCTTTTCATGAGCACATTACTGGATTTGGTACTTGTCAGTCTTGACCTAAGACGTATTTTTTTGTCTTTACTTGGGAGTTGTGTGCAAAAATGTGATACTTACATGTGAGTTAAAAAACAATGACTCTGTCCAACCTCTGCTAATAACCATTTGGGCATCCACACTGGTCTGTTGCGTTTGACTAAAGACTAGAAACATGGATGGCTGAAACAGAAAGTCATAATCATCTTAGTCAGATCTTTTCTGTGGTTTTTCATATTCCTGCATGGTATAACGCTGCCTGGCACATGTGCTGTATTTTCCATTTTCTGAATGACTTTTATTCAGTAACACCCAGTGAGTCATAAAAATATGAGACTCCGATGAAATGAGCATTTTCTTTGCACTTCCACTAAAAGATCAGTGGTCCCTTGAGTCACCATGCAGCACAGTGAACTGGTGCTTGCACTGGTTATGTACATTTGGTGATGTGCTGATCAGAATAGCAATGATGAATAAAGACAGTGATGGCACGTAAGCAAGCAGAGCAGATGGGACTTTGAGTTGCTTTTTTGTGGTTCCAGCAGGTGGCCGTATCCAGAAACTAAGCTACTGTTCATTTCCTGATATGGGATATAGGATCACATCTGGACACACAAGCCGAGGCATCAGTCTAAATATGGAACTTATCTAAAGGCAATTCTATTGAGCCCTGACTTGAATTAGTGGTTAGATAATATGCTTCAACCATCTGGAGTGAAATGCTGAGTAACCGCCCTACGTTTGCTTGACAGGGTGACGGAGGGCAATTTAGCACTTAGGAAGCCTTTTTGTTGTCTGAGCCTTTTTGGAGCTCAGAGTTAGAGCACTAATTTCCTCTCATGAGGTCCCTGTGTGTTATTTATACAAATATTAATGTGTGAGTCCAGGCTCATAGACTGAAAGGTCCTTCACAAGGGCAGAATTAAGACAACCAGGACAAATGTGGAATGTTGCCAAAGAGAAAATAATTTAACTTGATTCAAACATGAGGTGCATTCACATCATTAGTGTAATAACTTGTATGGTGTGTTCTCTTTAGCAAATCTGAAGTGTAGTGATTGCATTGTACCTTTGTAATTTATGCCATTGTTGCTAATCTGCATAGTTTCTTCCGGATTCTTGTGGTTTGCTGTGAAAACATGAACATGATGTTCAGATGAGATATTTCTATAGGAAACAATATATGACAGATGCAGCAAGATACGGAGTTCTCAGAAAGCAGGCTTCAATCGACCATATGGAAATGCTGAAACAATTATTGCTGCATTCAGAGAATAATTAGCTCTATATAAAACAGAAGAAAAGAGCTGTAAGCAAACAGTGTTTTAGAACTGCAAATATACGCTTATAAAACTGTCGTGTCAGTTCGATCAGACAGAAACAGGAACTCTGACTCTTTCAGGTTGAACTCTGTTAGTTCTGACTAAAAAAAAGGGTTAAAAAGATCCTCCATATTTAGAGTATTTATCCCACAAACTATAACAAATATACCTATTTAGTGAAATTATGTATGAATTAGTAATGATGTCTGTGCTTCATAGAGACACAGAGTTAAGGGAAAGTTGCTAACATTGAGGCAGAAAACAGATTAGAAGCATAATTCTCTGATAAAGATGTTTTACAGGGATGCAGACACTTAACCACTGTAATCATCTGATTAGACACAGTAGCAGAAAAATCCCCCAAAGTTCCTGACGTGCTACACACCCAAACTACCAAAATACACCTAGAACATGATTTATTGTGTAACACTTAAAGTTGCTACATAGTGAAAAAAAAGAGAGAATGAAAATACATCAACAGTTACAAAAAGTAACATTTAGGAGTAAATACCATGATTGAAATACTTTTGTTACTTTGTGTAACAAAATGTCTGAATCATTTGAAAATGATGCAACATAGAAAACATGACTTTTTTTAAACTAAATACAATGATTGACAGTTTCGCAAACAGTATATGACATCATACATTATAACAATTATGATAATATGTAACAATAATGCTCATTTAATTTGTAGTTTATCTCATTTTCAATAGACATAATGGACACAGCAGAAATGTATTTAATGTAACAAGACTTAAATGCAGATACATCTCAATTAGTGCTCCCACTCAGTTCGTCCCAGTGCTGTAAGTGAGGCCTGCAGTCTCCATTAGGCCGGAGTTACAGAGCTGGACATAGCACATAACTCTGACAGATGCACCAGATGTGCACCAGTGTGTGTGTCTGTGTGCATGTGTCTGTGTGTGTGTGTTCAGGTGTTAAAGCAAACTGCTTGCAGATGACATTAATAGGGGGAGCAGAGTGGGGATTGAGAGCGGAAGGCAGTAGAGGAAACATGCCGGTCCTCTGTGAGCGAGGGAACAGAAACTTATCTCTCCTGCAATCATCTTTTTGTAAAAAAAACTTTTTCACAATCTGCTGTTTATCTGAAGCTTTTGCTTGTGAGTGCTGATTTTTGTGTTTGTGTCTGGGCCGTACCAGAGCATACGAGTGTTTTGGGATCCTTGTATAAACCAATCTGAGTTTTAGATGTTAAAATAACAACATTTTTGTCAAGTGAGGTCATTTTGGCCAAACATCAAGTCTTGGGTTTGTCTTAGGGATGAAAATAGAAGAGTGATAAGACATTTTTTAAAGAGGTAACAGTAGCATTATCTGGCTTTGGCTCTCTTAAATCTTCTCCATTTTGACACAGATTTTCTTACATTAAATACTTTGATAGTTTGACAGTAACTGAATTTTCATCAACGAATCTGAACTGTGATTTTGAATATTTACAGTCACACAAAAATGGATTCAATCTTGAAATAATTCCAGCTCACACATGTGGAGAAGAAGTGGAATTTCATTTGTAAACTTTCCGTCGCGGTGCAGTGCACTTCCTGGACTCTCAGCTGGTTGCCTGGAAACCTCACGTTGACAACAAGAATCCTGGAGATGACTGTTGCCCGCAGAGAAACAGTCCAGCAACCGAACCCACAGAACAATTAAACATGTCGCATCATACTAATTAGATGTAATTTGCTAATTAAAGGGCTTTTTTAAGTATTATTTGCACAGGCTAGCTGTTTCTTCCCGTGTCCAGTGTTTGAGCTCAGCTAAGCTAACCAGCTGCTGGGGGCAGCTTCGTTATTACTATACAGACATGAGAGTGGTAACTATCTTCTGTTATAACTGGCAGCCAGATGGCAAATAATTGTTGTTTTTTTTTTCTAAAACCTCTAATTATCCCTAAAAAGTTCATGTCAGGTAATATTTTAAAAGGTTCAAGATTTCCACAGAATAAAATATATGTCTTTGTGTATTTGTCTGTATATGTATGTGTGAGCGTGTGAAACTGCCAGTTTTATTGCATGTTTACGCTTAGGTTTTTGCATCTCGTGTGTGAGTGTATGTGTGTCTGCGGGTGTACGTGTGTGTGTGTGTCTGTGTGTGTGTCAGGCGTTGCTTAGGGACAAGCCCAGAAAAAAGACCAGAAACTATTTATACAGGCCATTTCCTCTGCAGAGATGAACCCAGCCTCTTAAATCTGCCAGAAGATTCAACACTCTGTTATAGATTCAATCTTCACACTGCACATCTGTTTCATCTCCGATCCTCCAAAGCCGCCATATATCTGCATCATCTGGACTTCTTAAAATCAGCGGTGACGATCGGGGAGACGTGCAGAGTCCCGTGGCTTGTCCATTTTTCTGCTTTGTAATCTCAAACTTTAAAGCTCAGAATTTGAACATCTGAGGAAGTTCTAGACAAACACTGAGACATGTAATCATTACTAAGGTAGGAGGAAGGCAGCACAACAGTCTTTTATTTAGCTATTTCTGCACAGTGGGAGGCTCCAACCTACCTCTGTTCTGCAGCTTTAAAGTCTTTTATTTAGGCATGTTGTTTTGTTTGTGAAGTAAACAATGGCAACCATAATTGGAAAAACATGGATGTTTTTGGGTATATATGTGAGTAATCCATCATCTGCACTGAGCTGAAATTCATTCATTCATTCATCCACGGAACAAATCGCAGATTAGGTTTCAGTCTTGAAGAGAAAAACCAAAGGAACACAGCTCACCACTGAGAACTCCTATAATACACAACATGTTTTATGTGATGTAGAGAAAGAACAGCATGTCTGCCGTTTGAGCTCAGCCAAATGTGGTTAACACAGACTAATGATTGCTAAAATTTAAAAAACAACAACCTCTATGGGATCATCAATAATTAAAGCTTAACAGGACCGACAGGCCCAACAGCTGACCAAGAGAGATGAGGGCTAAACCATAAATGCTTTATGCCCACATGGAGTTGAAAATGGAAATATGTTGCACACATGAGGAGCGCAGCTGTGCACCATTCCTCCGTGATCCCATTTCCTTTGATTTCCCTCACTCTCATCCGAATTTAACACTGATGTTCTGGAATGACCGCGAGTTCTCCATATGATCCACAAGTGGACTTCACACTGATGTGGACTTTCGGTTTCATACCTGGAGCTTCATCTGACCTGCTGCTTTCATGCTGACACTGCAAAACAGTGTTTTGAATACATAATGAAAAAAACAGGAAAATATACCATTGGAGTTCATTTTAGCACATAAACATCCTGTTTAATCTTTTCTTAAGCCGTAACTATAACATTAATTACACTCAGGCTTTTAATTTAAACATCACAACTCATTTCAAAGTTTTGAACATATATCATTTTTTCTATTTTGACATATTTGAAAACCTAACAAAAAAATACTCAATAATAACACAGTCAATTGTTTATGTGGATTGTTTATATTGTGAGCATAAATAGTGAGTCCCTAACTTTTAAATGTCTTTGGTTTTTAAGGAGAAAACATCCTTCATCTCTTGCAACCAGTGCAGAAGTTCCCAGCATTGGGATCCAGTCCCAGGTGAGTGAGTCACATCCCACCCCTCCACCCCTCCACTCCCACCCAACAGCTTAGGATCTGCTCCCCAGCACCATCGTGACGCTGCAGCATCCCACAGTTCAGTTCACTGCCACTGTTAGCTTCCTTTATTGCTGCTACAACAAGCTAACTGTTGCTTTTGCTGCTTGATAAAAAAGAAAATAATGCTAATCTGTTATTTTGGCCAAGAACAGATTAGCAAGTGTCTTAAACTGAAATTAAGAATCCCACCAGGACAACCTACAGGGGTCACTGTTGATAGTTTTTTTTTAAACAAGAGAGAAATATTATTGAGTATATGATAGATACATTTGGAAATAATTTAGCTTATTCTTTTCTTTTAATCTTCCTTTTGCCTCTCAGAAATAGAGGAAGAGGAACCCCATCCCTCCGTGGACCCGCCTCCTCTGCTGTGCATTTATGCTAAACAGAACAGCACAACAGCCTCTAATGAAAATGAGAGACTTCCCTTTTATTTGTCTCTTGTCTGGGATTTTATTTGAGATGATAGAGTTACCAAAGCTAAAGAAAATGCAAGTCATCTCCATCCAAGTATCATTATTTGATTATTTCGCTTTGAAATGAATTCACATGGCTCCGCAGGAATTTTTCTTTTTTTTTAAACAAACCGCTTTGAGCAGAAGCGCTCGCTTACACGACCAATCACATGATGCACACATATTTCCATGGTCGTTTTGGGTTTGGAAAGCCCTTCTGGAATATTCATCTCCAAGTGTTCCCATGGACATCCTCCGGCTTGTTACACCTCTTCTTACATGTCAGCGATGCTAACCACACCTTCTTCCCACAACACCCACCCAAACTTACTGGGAGGTAAGCTCGAAAATAGGACCAGATACTGTCAGACATGGTTCAGGGCAAAGTTATCAATGAACTAATTGTTTTCTGAAGAACAAGCATCATCAGTAGTTTTCCGTCAGGATGTTAAGGCAACATTAAACTTTGGTTCTGATTTCTCAAGGCCGTATCCAGTTTTCATGCAAGTTTTCTGCCAATGTCTGTTCTGCAAAATAAAGAAAGGAGCTGCAGTTCCTTTGGCTCCCACTCATCCCCACAAAAGAGGCAGGGACTGAAGGTCTGTCCAACACTTAACTGTACTCTGACTTACTTCTGGTGTATCACATCTCCCTGTTGCTCTGCCAAGTACAGCCACACAGCCCCCACCCCCACCCCGCCACCCCCGGTTTGTCTCTGACTCACCAATCAGACCTAACAATGCCCACCATTGAACCCTCAATGGGTGTCTTTAATTGACAGCTGGAATCTATTAATCCTGTAGCCAGTAGCCATGGCTACCCCACAATAAATTACATACGTACATATTCATGAATGAAAACACGTTTTCAGCCAGATTCAAGATGGAAAGATGGTCGGACTTTGTCTTAAAGTCCTCAGTTTTCCCTAAAAGGCCCTTCACAGTTACAGAGGTTTGAGGTCTGACTCACGATACCGTCGCCTTTTCCACCCCTGGTCCGTGCGTGGTATTTACCTTGAGAGGTTATAATTTCCATGATTTGGATAAATGAGTTTGCTCGCTTGACATCTGGGAATATTCTTTCTCATTAGGCTCTCAGTTTTGTTCTCCTGTTTCTCCTGATGTGTAGTACAGGGCTGTGTTTCACACGACTGAAGGAGGGATTAGTGAGGCTTAGATAACAAGACTCGAATGCTGACATGCTGAAAATTGGCAGTTATGCAGATCCAAAGCATTACACACTCAGAGCCTCCAAATGATTTTGCCAAAATGCAAAATGTCCTGCATGTTTTTTAGCTCTTGCTGCTAAACAAACTAAAGTTGAGGCAATAAGGATGCTAAACCAGCTGTTTGCAACTGGACACAGTTTGCAGCCAAACATGACTCATTAATAAAAAAGCTTCCAATGCTAAAGGTATCTTACCATCTGTACCATGTAATCATGAAAAGTCTTGGCCATGTATCGGGGTGAACAGAGTGGTAGAGGGCATGTGGCCAAGTGTCTGACAGGGTGGAATAAAGTTTAAGACTTTGGATGTTCTGCTTTACAGGTTCGCATGGAGAAGCAGTTGTTACGTAACGGCAGAGGCACGACAAACGCTTCAACATGGGAGAAAAGGCAGACACCACTTTGACAGGATGGTTTGTTAGATTCCAGAGCTGCGTTCGCCTTTAACACTCAGAGCTGCGCTGAACAGAAAACAGCCACTTCGAGCTGGTGGTTTGACGGCAGGTCAAAAGTTACCGTCTAATTTGGATGCAGAGTTCAGTGGTTGAACTTTGGCTACTTTGCGTCACAATAACATTTTTTTGTAATTGTGACGGCGCTTTAGTTTGTCAGCACGCATCCATTAGACGCTCAGTCTTGGGGTGCATTCTGTTTGTCTTCTCTGCTTCATGTTTCCTGTTTTCTCTCACTGCCAGATGTGTTCTGTTACTATAAAAATGCTTCTTTATTCTCTTTTTGTCTTCTCCTTTTCTTGGTTGAGCTGGAAACTGACTTATGTGCCGACAGGGTTCCAGGTGGCCCAATAGGAAATGAATTAAGCAGCCCTGAAGTCCTTCAAGGAAACTTTGTGTTTTATAATGATACACCTGTTAACACCTGGACCACATAAAAACCTCTTTGCTCAGACTTTAAAACAGCACTAAACAGTTTTTTTACAGTAAAACACATGATGTTAATTCATGCAAAAGGCGAAAACAAAGCAGCTCTCAGCTCACTGTTAAATTATCAGGGGGAGGAGACCAAGATGTCTGACTGAAGAGGTGGAAGACTAAGAATATTAGACTCAAAAGTGTTGATATAAATTTTCACTAAAACAGATTTAGGTTTATAAGGCAATGGTTCCCTGTATCACAGCCTAATTATGATTATATTTTCTTAATTATTAGTCTAAGAGTTATAACTAGCAGTAGTAATAACTTTAGTTTAATGTGTGCAAGTATTTTTTTTGGCAAGTTCAAGAGTTTTTTTTTTTATTTACAGGCTTGCTTCTCTTTGTTTAACTTGTGTAATGTCTCTGTTCATGACTCAGCAAAAGAAATAACATCACCCATCAGCAGCCAGTGCAGATTGCTGCTGTCAGCATGTTTACAGAGATAAGATCTTATTGCTCCAATCCTCACCAACCATCACTTGGTTACTGTGGATTTGATTTTAACAACATGCACATCATAATCGCTGAAAAGATCTTCAGGCTGGGTTCTTTTTTCTGCCAGACGATTTGGAAAAAATGCAGTGATTCAAACAGCTGTCGCCCCCAGAAACCCAGAGCTTCAGGAGAGCCCATCAGTGGGAAGAGTGGATCCTGAGGATGGTTAATGCCACAGAGACTACAGGGAACCTTTAATTTTCTTTAGATTTTTTCCTTTTAAGCTGCCCAGGATGTTCTTCATTTTTGACAACAAGCTGGTAAATAAAGAGTTATGTCTGACAATCTGATCTGTACTGAAGTATGTGTGGTTGTTTGGACCATCTGATTGAAGGTGAAGGCAAATATTTGCACATCATGGTGCTGAACATTTGTGCTGCACTTCACATTCATGTCTGCAGATGTCACTAAATCCTGTCTTGTGCTGCTTGCACATGGCTAAAGGGATTCAATTACATCCGGCAGAGGGATTTCATAAAGACTGAGTTATGTTGAGCAGTAACCACCCATCTAAATGTGTCTACTGTTGAAGATTGTATGATCAAAATGTTCAAAGCAAAGGTTCATCATATCAGATAAATGCTCTTAATGCTCTCATTTGTTAAAGTCAGATGAGAGGAAAAATAACATGCTCCATTTTGTGGCAGCTAACTGTCCGTTTGAATTAGCATTAAGGTCACAAAGAGGGAAAACGGTTGGTCGTCATATGTTCAACGCACAGACTAAGAGTGGTGTTGATCCTCTAATCTGACCCTCAGCAAGATCGTGAATAATGTAATTATAATGTCAAACTATCCCTTTGAGTGTTAAAGTCTGTACAAGCCTGCAGAGGCTTCGTTCCCACCTTGCACAGTTTTGTACTTGTACTTAACTTGTGCTAAACAAATAAACTAAACTAAACTATTGCAGTAAATGTACATTGTGGCTCTTGAGACTGTTGTTGGTAACAGTTTTGTTGTGTTTTGTGATCATATTTTCAGAGGGGAAGGTGGCATCAGTGACACTTTGTTAAGTTGTGGAATCTCAGAGTGGTCAACAGTGTACTTTTCACTGTCTATGTTTTCTGAGGAGGTTCCAGACCATCAAGAATTCTTCACAGATGACGTTATGCCCTCAGTGCAGCAAACCCGCAAAGGAATCAGTGTCTTCTTGTCTTCACTCTATATCATTGTAAGCAGTGTTTCATGGTATATTGTTAAATACCTGATGAGTAAGGGTGTGGCCACTCTGAGGCCAAGAGTCGTGATACAAACATCCACAATCTCTCATTGCCTTCCCATCTTTTGCAACCGCGACCCCCCTCATCTCTCTCTTTGTTTGACCTGTCTTTTTTACAGTTTGCAGGGTTTGCAAGAGAATAACAAAAAAATGCCTTTTATGTTTATGTTTTGTGAGTTTTTTAAACTAAATATTTTCACTGTCAGTTTTTGTTGGGAATTATGTTTGTTATGCTGAAGTAGGTGAGACCCCAAATCTCTAGATGCTGCAACACTACAGTCAAGTGTGATGGTGCAGTTTCTTTTATACACATACCAACAGGTGATAGTAAATCTGCATTTATTTACGGTCTGTTGGAAATTGCTGATCTGCTGCACAAAGCTTGCTGGGATACCTGGAGATGCAGACCAAGCGGGTGGTGTTAATCACTCCAGAAACACCTGTTTGGAACATTGCACAGGTTATCAGGTTCACTGGTCATGGTGATAGTTCTGTGAGTGGGTATGAAAGGAGTGTCCTCAAAAGGTTCACAAGCAGAGTTGGTGCAAGGTTGAACACTTTGTGAACACTTTGTGAATGGATTTAAAATGTTCTCTTCTTTTTTTTTTTTTTGCTAAAAGGAGCCACAACCTATCAAGGGTTTT
>JAPZDW010000005.1:22021883-22033029 GCA_029814725.1 Acanthurus nigricauda
ATACTCCTGTTGGTTTGTTGTCTCAGAGTGAGGATGTTAATCAGTGTCCTTTCAGCAGCCCGTCATTAAAAGAAAAGGTTAAAACGCTGTGGTGATTATCTTTGCTTGTCTCTTTGGGTTTGTGTGAAGACTTTGTTGAGCTGTTTGAGGTGACCTCCTCTTTGAACCCTGCTGTCATTATCAACCTGCTGTTTGGTGAAGTTGCCCTCGGCACCCCGGTGAAAACAATCTCAGGTAGCCGTTAAGATTTACGTGATTAAATATTTCAGAGGAGAGGCACCTTCTGAGCTCCCACAGTGCTTTTGTGTTTCTTTTTCTGCAAAAAACCTCCGTCAGAAGTTGAGTTATACCTGGAGTGACCCTCACAGACACCTGGAAGGTCTGCAGGACAGCGTTTGGATGCCTGAAATCTAAAGCATCTTTCATTTAAAACCCTCTTTTTTTTAAGTGGGCCAGCAAATCCAGCAGTGCTGCAGGCAGAGAGTCCCTTTGAGTTATCTCTCCATCTCTGTCCCAGACTTTCAGAGGTAATTACTGTAAAACATGCAGTTTATCAGTCTGTGTTTTTTGTTTCTTTGTTCAGGCGGAGAACTCTGCTCTGTCTCTGGAAAACTACAATCAGAGGAAACAGTACGAGCGCTGTCTGGATGAGGTGAGTGCCACCCTTCTCACCGTTCTTCTCTGGTGAAATTGACATTTATTTTTATCTTCTATTCATTCATAAAAATAAGACAAACATCATAAATGTGTTGATCATGAAGAGCAGAGCTTCAGAGATGCAGGTAGGACTTGAGTCAAGCTTCCAGATGTTTCGCTAAGCTAATCTTACCTGAGTCCAGCTGCACAGAGAGCTCAACACACAGGTATTCAAGAGATATCAGCTGTCTCTCCTGACAGGAAAGTGAATTAGCAAACTTCAGATTGTGTAACTTCAGGCAGACAAAGTTATCAGGTGATCAGGACTCAGACGATCAGAGATGACTGTCAGCTTCTGCCGCTAAGCGACACACATGCAGACTATCATCTGTGGTGTTGGTGAAGTCTGTGGAGGGAAGCAGAGAGACGGGAACATCTCTAATTGAAGCAGACAGACATCAGAGCTCTGGGCGATCGGAGAACGAGAGCTGGAGGAGTTGAGGAGCCGACTCCCGTCCGCCTGCACCTCCTTTCTTCTTCTCCTCTCCCTGACAACGCTCTGATTGTCTCCCTCATCTCCCTCCTCGTCTCCCTCATCTCTCTCCAACCAGCTCGACTGCTCCACTTTATTTTTCTTAGCGGGCCTCGCTAATGGGCTTGTTACCATGGAGATTGCTGCCCATGAGAGTCCACGTATTCTGGTTTGAGGACAGAATATTTTCAGAGTTTCTGCTGTGGGGATTCATTCCTCTTCCTCCTGCTTTTCAGTATTATTATGCAAATTAATCTTTTTTTTTTTTAGGTGCAGGGGTGGGTGGGCGGGTGAGGGTGTGGATGGGGGTCATTCAGACGGCTTACTGTCATGGTCTGAATGAGTCGAGACGGGGCGTTTTGATAGAAAAGATGAAAGAGGTGGAGGGGAAATCATTCCGCGGCACACAGAAGTGGAAATGTAGTTATTATTACAGTGTCGAGGTATAATGTGATCTCCAGCTACAGAAACCCAAACAAGCAGGAAGGAAGATATTTCAGACAATACTTCATATTTATATTTATAAAAAAGCAATATTAAGCTCTTCTTATTTTTAAAATTCATGCAAAATAAAGAAGGTAGGTCAGTCTAAACCTTATTACATTAAAAAGTAGTTGTATTTTTAAAAACAGGCCATGTGTTTAGATATTTTAGTCTCAAAATGACCCATAAATATGAATGTTTTGTAACTGATCAAGAAGATTCTCATCATGAAACACACCCGACTAAAAAGGAAACATTTAATGTCAGCTGTGCCACCGAGCTAAATCTTAAGTTAAATTAACTTGTTATTATGAAGATTAAAATAAGCGGGAAATATTGATAACTTTAGCTTGAGCTCAACAAAATGCCTTTTTACCAGGCAACAGAATCTCTTTGCTGTAGGATCAAATGTAACCGAGGTGTTTGAACTCAACAGCGCTCAAACAAAGTTTACTTTGTTTTGTTAAACTGCAGTTACTAATCTTCTGTAGCCACAAACAGATACGTGTTCTCCATGTTTGCATCCTGAAAACAGCTTTGTATCACACTCGTTACAAAAATTGATGCACAGTTAAGCAGAGAGCTTGACAACAGGAGGCTGGTACCCCCTTTGTCCACAGGGGGCCGCCAAAATCAACAGAAATGAAAGCTCCTTATGCTGCATAAAATACCATGATTCTTTTTGTTATCTAAAATGTTCAAAGCCACCAAACTCCTTTGACAAAAACATTAATTTTACGTCACAGAATATGGAAATTGCTGGTCCATAGTTTGCAATAATGTTAGAAACATTTAACTCACACAATTAGATAAACAAAAAAAAACAACAGGTCAGAATCACATTCCAGCCTGTTTTGCAGCTGAAATCAACTGATCCAAGTCCAAATCTTTTGTACCTTTTGTATCAAAAATGTGCAAAAGGGCCCAAATGTAAAAATTCCATAATTACTCTTTAAAAAGTTAAAGCCTGGAAGAACAAAAAGAAACATCCTTTTGAAAAAATACATTAGATTTTAAAAAACAGCAGGCAGAAACACAAGTTTGATAAATGGATGATACTTTGGTGTAGTTGCTTATGTCCTGAGAATAAAGTTGGATAAAATAGCTGCAGGCAGCTGCTGGATGATTTCACTAAATCTCAGTCTGTGATGCAACGTGGTGTCAATTTGTCCTCACAGTACATCCAACATGCCTGTAGATTACTGATGGTGTTTGCACCGGGTCGTTTTTGTTCGCTGTCACTGCGTCTCAAAGCTTCACACAACGTTCTGAAGTTCCCTCTGAAATAATGACCTGACTCATAATGAATTTTTTAACATATTTTTACTTTCTTTTCTTTCTTTTTTATTTCTTTGTCACTTCAAGGTGGCCAACCAGGTGGTCCAGGCTCTCCTCACACAGAAGGTTCGTCTTTGTCTCTGCATTAATAAAACATTAATCCATTTGGCCTTAAGAAATGATGAGTAACTGCATGTCACTAACATGTAGAGGGATCAACATCATGATTTTTCAAAGTAAAAGAAGATAAAAAATCCTTCAGGCTTGGTTTTGTCAGTGCAAAGATGTTACAGTGAGCTTTGCAGCTGTGAAAAATGCCTGCAACAGCATTTTTCAAACATGCTTTTTTGAGCATGTATGCAGCATTGTCTCCTGTTCCTGTTAAATTAGCATCTCATACAGGTGTATTTCTTTGAAATGTTCCCGTCAGCCACAGTTACCATATCTGTCCTTCTGTGTCTTCTTTTGGGGGGGGTTTCCAGGACTTAAAAGAGGAATGCGTGAAGCTGCGGACCCGTGTGTTCGACCTGGAGCAGCAAAACCGCATACTGAGCGTGCTGTTTCAACAACGTGTCAAAATGTCCACGATTCCTGTCTCCCAGGTAGGAGCTCACGGTGCAGCGGACACAAACACACACTGACAGACCTGCCCTGCTTCGAGGCTGTTTGAATTTTACATGAGCACTGCTCCACTTCTAAAGGTTGCTCACTTTAAAATAAGAAAAGGGACCAAAAAAGAGAAAAAGAGGGAGTGAGACACATTGGCAGGATGCACTTTAATTTAAATAGTTAGGATGAACAGTTTTCACTGTCAGATTTAGAGCAGGAAAGGATTAATTTGGATCTTTTATTCTTCCATTCTTTACTACTGTAGTAGTCAAAGTGGCACGCTCGAGTGCATTGTGGGTCATCAACCGAGCATTACTGTCCCTTACAGCTCCTTTTTTTATGCTTATCATGTCAGAATTTAGGCTAATAGTTACAAAGGCCTTTAATCCAACTTCAGCTGGGATGTGAGGCACAGAAATTGGAGGCAGAGCTGCACATGTTCCTCTAATTGGAACGCTCTCAACCGAAGAGCGTAAAGGATAATTGGTTAAAACCTGGGCCCTCTTGTAGTGTTGTTAGCCAATCATGACAGCTGATTGTGCAGTTGTAGAGCTTCATCACTGCATGTTGAGCTGCCAAGATGCTCTGATCAGTAGTTTTACATAGAAAATACCAGTTCAACTGTTTTTCTAAAATGAAAAATGCACAGTGTTTGCAGAATTCTTTCACAGATGTATAGAACATAACAGAGGATCGTCCCTGTCAGATCTTTGCTCACATATTGGAAATACTCTGTTGGGTTTGGGTTAAGCCAGTTGCAGGAGGCGTCGCTCGTTTTGGTTGTAGCACATTGATGATGGTGGATGATGTTGTCAACTTATCCTTAATGACGTAACCGTAGTGTAAAGCAGTAAACAGGGAAGAAAACAGTATAAAGCAGCTGCACTCTGTAAACTCAGATTCTCCTGGAGAAGAAAACAAGATAAGTTTGGATCATCTTGCAGTGTGAAAACATGAACACACTAACCTCACTTACTCACTGATATCTCCTCAGACAGTTATTCTGTTCACACATGGGCTAATCGCACGTTTTGGTACCGGGAAGCTGGAAGGTTAAAGTCTAAGCTAAATAAATTCAACATTTGTGTTCAGACAGTAGATGTCTGCCAAGTTTAGGAAAAGCACTGTGTGCATGAAAGGGGCTTAATGTACTGTAATGACTACTGTTTGTTTGACAGACTAACAAAAAATATTATCACCAGCAGTTCCTCTTGGCTCCATGTCTCATTTTAGCATCTTTAAGCTAATTGTTTTGGTTTTATGAGTCCAACACATCACTGTTTTCAGCATCCAACGAAAGAGCGGAGACCAAAACGAAGCTGAAAGGAGAGAAAACATTAGACTGACATTTGTCAACTGGCTGGAAACTGTCTGCTCGGTGTGTGAGAAGGCAGTTTTAACATGTCAGCTAATAAAACTTTATACAGTTAAAACATCAGTGTTTTGTTTTCAGTTTGTTCTGCTTCCACC
The DNA here is from genome assembly GCA_029814725.1 of Acanthurus nigricauda. Classification (NCBI taxonomy): domain Eukaryota; kingdom Metazoa; phylum Chordata; class Actinopteri; order Acanthuriformes; family Acanthuridae; genus Acanthurus; species Acanthurus nigricauda. The sequence goes on from JAPZDW010000005.1 coordinate 22,026,892, forward strand.
AGGGAATGAAAAAAAAAAAACAGTGAATGCAGCTTTTGAGATGCAGTTTGTTGCCGATCTGAAATCTTGTTTTCTTGTTATCTACCGACTGAAACTTGTGACAACATTTTTTTTAAAGGCAGTGACTTTTAATGACAGCAAAAGAAGTGAGAGCAGAAAAAGTGTTTTGGTTGTCAGTTTTGTTGCCACAACAGAGAAAAGCATCACAAAGGAGTTCATTAAGTTCTGCTGACGTGCTTTTAAACCAGGAGTCTTTTCAGGACAATGAAAGTCAGAGCAAACAGAATCCAAGGAAGTTATGATAACACTGAAAAAAACGGTTTTATTTCATCAAACAGTGCTTCTACTCACTGTTGTCAGACCAAATGTATTGTTTATTATTTACTGGATGCTAATGTATCTCTGAAAACGTTCATGCTCCACTTTAGGAGGAGGGCTTGGTGAGCTAACAGAAGTGCAGTTATGTGTTTTTTCCCTCCCTCTTTTTGTTTCTACAGCAGTGATATTCGGTGTGACAGCACCTTGTAAAGATTCATTTTCTTTTAACTTTTTCCTCCAGCCATCCTTTGATGCATAGGTTTGTTTATGTAACCTTGCTGACGGGCTCAATTTGGCCGCTTTGATCACAGTCTCATCATAATGAAGCGGCGCCGCTCTCATGCTGCACTGTGGCGCCTGGATGGACGCATTTTAAAACTGATCAAATCCATTTTGTTCAAAGTTTCGATGGCGAGCCGGGTCATTCATAATACAACACTAGCAGATTTGTTTTGGTGCAGAAGAGTTGGAGAGAAAGTTTTCTGATTTTTGACCAGTTTTTGTTCAAAAATCTGTTTTAGGCGAGAACATTATGTCAGTATTGAGCCGGTTTAAACAATGCAAAGGTGTAATGGAGAATTTTGACGATGCATTTATTTTGTGTCCACTAGAGGGAGATTAAAAGCAGCTAGCAGTGTTAACAGCTAGCTTAACCAAAATGTCTACAAATTAATGAGGTTTGACACTCTTTATCCTTTAAGCACAGCGGGGATTAAATGCCATATAACTTAAACATTAAACATTTTGTCAGTATGTTTTTGCTTATTTAAGTCTACTATTTAGCTGTAATATAAGAAAGTTTTAGACCAGGCTGCCATTTGTTCCTGCTTGAAAACAACCTAGCCACAATTAAGCGCCACCCAACTTGCAATGTGCCACTCACCAACCAGCAATGAGAAATAATAACATTCCAGGTTTATTTTGCCAGTCAGGGCATTGAACTGGCATACTTTTGGTCCCAAGCTCATTTTTCAGACCTTTAGTGCACCAATGCTCTGACTGAATGATGGAATATCAGCAGCTGTGTCATACTGCCTAATGGCACCACCCTCTGGTTTGAGGTTAATGCAGTAATATCTCAAGGTTGTCCCATTTGGCCATATCTGTTCATATAAGTAGCAGAAATGTTAGCAATTAAAAATTGTTAAAAGATCGTGATGGCATTATAAAGCTAAATGTATAAGAAACAGACATTATCATCGGAAATGTTCCTCCAAATTTATTGTGTTCTGATTTTTTATTTTATTTGTACTTTAGGAAAGCTTTAGGAAAGAAATAAAAGCAGAAAATTTTATGGTATTTTTAGAAATGTTCCCACTGAACTAGATCATTGAAACTGATGTAAATCTCCTCTTGTATGACTGTTTAATTTTTTGAATCTTATTTTTTTTATTATTTTAAATGATCATTTTTTATTTATTTATTTTATTTATTTATTTTTTAACATTCGTCATAACTTAGAGCACCTCTTGTGTAAATTATTACATGTTTGTAACTGACTGACTTACTGACTGCTTTTCCTTTGACATCTATTTGTACATATGCCTATGAAGTGGAGAATACAATTGCCATGTTTGTTATGTACATTTTCAAATAAATGTTTATTAGAAAAAAAGAACCAAAAATGCTTTGGTTATGCATGCCAAGCCAGTAAATGGCAGTGTAACTTTGTAATCAAACACCACAGAAGAACACCTGTGCATAAAGCATGTCTGTTTTAATAGAAAAATTAAATGCATATGTGCAAAGTGGGGGTGTGACATTACTGTTTTCTGTGCAATGCCAGTTTACATGGCAACAGAGGGGTGACCTTTTAATAAAAATTACACTCTAGAACTCAGTTTCAAAAATTTGCATTTGGGCCCTCAAGTAAAGCATTTTAGTTCTTTGGGGCCAAAACGCAAGTCAAATTGCAACAATAGTTTACCTTTTCTGTTGAGTCTGTTTACGTGCAAACAGCTCCTCAGTAAGTCATCACAAGAAAAGTCCTCTCACAAACCCAGTGTTAAACAGTGAATTTTTAATGAGAAGTGGAAAAAGCTGACAGTTGTTTGACTGGCATGTTTTCGATGAGACCAAGCCAGGCAATATTTTGCTCCAACTGTCAGCAACATGCCTCGTTGTTTGTTTGTTTGTTTGTTCTTTGTTAAGTTATGACTGAATATAAATCTTACTAAGTGTACTGCTGCTTGGGTGCAGGTGGGCATGTTTGCGCACTTGGTTAAGTTAAAACTTGGTCAAAAAATGTAAATATTTTCTGATACTGAGAATTAAAAACAAATAACCGTAAGTAAGAATTTTAAATAAACATTTTTCCTTTGATTGTATTGTTGCTTTTTTTTTTTTCAAAACCAAGACAAATGATGCACTGTGATTGCAAAATGGTAGCTGGTCATATAAATGAGTGGCTGTTTGGATAAAGATTTTAAAAAATGATTTCCACATTGGATGGAATCAGTTAGCTTTCTCTGATAATTTTTTAAATATTTAAATCAGACACTACATGATTGTTCAGATGTGATAGTGTAGGTGTTTTTTGAACTTCTCTCTGAAGCTCTGTTTTTTTTCTAACACAACTACTTCCATTTCTTTGCACAACTGAGTAAAACCTAATCAAGTTTATAAGAGTATCCAAATGTTTGTGCCATAGTCTCCACTTGTATAATTTATCATGCCTTGTCCTTTAATAATGGTAGGTTTCTGCCCTAATTTCAAATATTTCCCATCAGAACAGCTAAAAACACTTGCCTGGTCCAACACCTGCATGAACTATGTATGAAATGATAAAAGGGGCCTAGGCTAAGAGAAGAACTAGATAAGAAAACTCAAGGCTAATAAATGCAAAGATATTTGCTTTTACTCAACATGAAATATTTACTTTGACCTTACTTGAGCATGAATTTGAAAAACAAACCTTTATAGACTTGACAAGGTTGGCGGTGGTGTTGGCTACTTCTTTGGCTGATTGGACAAACTGCCTCTTAGCAACAGGGTTGGGAGTTTTGGAGGAGGCCAGACGGCATGCATTACACAGTGCAGAAGTGTGTTTAGCCACAATGGTTGCTGCCGAAAGCACCTAGGCAGAGAAATAGTGCTCATCTCATTGATGTATTCAACCATATTAAGACTCAGTAATGTAAATGAAAGGTTGATGAGAAAAGTGACCCATTATTGGTTTGGTGTAGTAGAAATATAGGAATTTACCTGAGATTGAGTGCATGCTGGGTCCACCAGGTTCTGGCAGGCCATCTGAATAGACTGATTAGCCCGGGCAAATTGAGCAGGGTCTACGAGGCCCTTCTGACCCGCTGAACTGTTGGGATCTGATACTCCTACCAGATAGGCAGCCTGGGGGACATCAACAGATCAGTGATTGGTCATGTCACAAAAACAGAAAAATAGCAGTCACTTTGTCAGATTGTTTCTTATTGTGTGTCTCCAAGTGGTCTCTGACCAGGACAATATAGAATTTTCTTTTTTTCAGTTCTGTTCATGGGTGTCATGATATACTGGTACGATGGTGGATTATATGTAAAAAGTAAAATTTTTATTTTAAATTTAGGCATATAATTATATCCTGTAAATAATGGAGCTCGCCAGTTTCCTCAAGTTCTCATGTTGTCATAGTGGATGGCGGTAGTCCACCTTAAGGTTGGTTTCCAGCAGAAAAAAGAAGAACAGGAAGAACCAATCACTAGCTAGCTATTTACTGCCATGGTGTGTTGCAGAACACTTTGGCTACCCAGCAAAATAATGTTAAAGGAAAAATCAGACAAGAGCAAGCCACTCTACTTGAACTTGAAAAAGTAAGCTAGTCAAAATAAGAGTTTAGAACAAACAGCTTGTTTGAAATGCAGATTAATGAAATACAGTAACCACCAAAAGATGCATTATCGCCAACCTGCTCGCCCAGCTGCATGTCAACCACCCTTCAGATAAGAAGACAAGGTAAGCAGACAAGGTAAGCATAGCGAAATGTTATATTATGGTGTTTATGTGCATTTTATTTAAGCTTAGTTATTAGCAGTAGTTGAGACTTTACAGTATTTTCTTCCGATTATATTAAAGGTCAGAATCAAAGAAGTGAGAAAGAGTCAGAGATTAGGGTTAACTAAAGCAATTTGAGTCAGTGGTGAAAAAAGGGGAAACACTGGCTAATGCAACACAGGATCCATAAACAACGCCTATTTTGAATGTTTATTCAGTTTCTAAGGCACACAAAACACACAATCAAGTTTATTTAGTTGATAGCATTATTTTTTAATTTTATAGATATTGATAATATGTTATTGTGAAGTCTTCAGGTCTCATTAATTGTGTAGAAAAAATCTGATATTGTAACAGCCATAATTCCAGTAATGATTTTTACCTGTGCAGCTGCTTCAGTCAGACCACACAAAGCTTTGGAGCCAGCACTAACTGAATCCCCAAATTCTGGCAGGTTGGAGTTCTTGGCATTGTGGGAAATACCAGCCATGGACTCACCAAGAACCTGTCAACAGCAGAAGAGAGATTTGAGAATGCCTGATTGTCTAATTGTATTTTATTGTGTCTTTGTATGTTTTTTTAGGATGAGCAATACCTTGAGCAAACTAGAATAAAACAAAAAGATAAAGCGATAATTAAAAGGGCAATTCAGAACTATAACATACAAGTATATTTAAAATGGGTAGGAATAAACCTCAGTGCTATACTGGCTATACTAACTGTTTAGCACCAACTTGTCAAGTTTTAAAAGCTTGCATCAATTGTCTAGACAGATTTATTATCTGTTTACTTAATCTCTGATCATATTGTTACAGTTTCCGGGTAGTCTAATCAATAAAAAAATAAATGTTTTTATTTGTTATTTTGTATAGCTGCTTGTGTTAGTACAACATTTTACCAGTTGAGAATTTGGAATTAGGTTACAGTAAACTACAGCTTACATTAACGTGTTGCAGTAGTTTACCTCTATCAACTGACTAAGTTTTAGTTTACCCCTCAGGGACCCTGTGAAATAAAAAATGTCATCACATAATCACCTTCTGCTATTCTGCATTTGTGGGTAATTTTTTCATAATTAACATACGATTTCCTGAAAAGAAACAAAAATGGTCTTTGTGAGATCACAGTGACCTTGACCTCTGAATTCTAATCTGTTTTAGCTTGAGTCCAGGGGGATGTTTCTTCTTCATTTCAAGAAATAACCTCAAGGCCTTTTTGCAGATATCACCTACACAAGAATGTAACAAACATAGGGCCAGAGTTTTTTTTTTACCTTTGACAACCAAAATATAATCAGTTCATCCTTGAGTCCAAGTAGCCATTTGTGCTCAATTTAAAATGATTCTCTAGGATGTTCTTGTAGGAATGCATTCACAAGAACAGGATGGATGTACAAACAGACAACCTGAATGTATAATGCATCTATTGCTGTCACCAGCCAAGAAGCATTCAAGAGGAATCAACAACTGTTGAACATCTCTATGTCCCTATAACATGTACCGCTACACATATTTTTGTCAAGGGACTCTTAGGAAGTAATTGCAGAAAAAGGACTCATAAAATAACTTTATGCAACTTAACAAGAATTTACTAGAATGTCTGCAGTAATGAAAAACAGCAATATTGTCACTTGGCACAGCCTACAAACAAATGTATACACTTTCAGCAAAGCATCACCTGATGTAAGAGAAAGCAATCTGTCGTTGTTATTTTACATTGAATGTGTCACTTTGAAAAAAGGTAAAGAAATGAGAGGAGGGTGATAAAAGAACGGGATTACAAAAAGATTAAAGGGAAAGAGGAGACACAAAAACAGCAGTAGTAAAACAGTAA
>JAPZDW010000005.1:22897662-22908466 GCA_029814725.1 Acanthurus nigricauda
GTTTGCCATGAACATCTGCATCAATCTTGAAGCTATCTCCTGAATTGACCACAATAGTCTTTGTGTACTCTGGATCTATGCTGAGTCGTGGCGGTTCAATCTCATCCATTGCAGTGATAGGACCGGTGCTGTAGGAGGGAATACTGAAAACACCAGCAGCATTTCTTGCAATGACACGGAACTCATACTGATTGCCCTGCACAAGTCCAGTTGCAACATATTCTGTCTCAATGACGTTAGTAAAGTTGGCTTTTAGCCAACGACCCTCTGGAAGCTCCTTCTTTTCCACAATATAGCCTGTCACCTTTGCACCACCATCATACTCAGGCTTGGTCCAAACAATGGTCACTGAATCCTTAGTGACCCTTTTTGCCTCTGGGGTGCCAGGAGGATCACAAGGATCTCTAGCCACACGTCCCTCAGACACTTTGCTCACTTTGCCTATTCCAACAATGTTTTCAGCATAAACTCTGTATTCATACTCCATTCCCGGTTCGAGACCACTGGTCTTGAAGGTTTGGTCAGTAATAAGAGACTTGTTTAGTTTTACCCACAAGATGCTGTTTCTCTCTTTGCGTTCAAGATGATAGCCCAAGATATTGCTTCCACCATCATTCACTGGTTCGTTCCAGGTAATCACCATGCTGTCCTTGGTGCAGGCTGCAATGGATGGTGTTCCTGGGGGTCCTGGGAGCTTGTAAGGGTACTGAGCCACAATGCACTCTGATAGAAGAGATGGGCCTTTTCCATATCGGTTTTCTGCTGTGATTCTAAATTGATACTCAGAGCCAGTCTTCAACCTGCCTGCTTTGATTTTGGTCCTTGCGAGGTTAGGAGATACAACCATCCAGTTTGTTGTGGATGTGTCTCTCTTTTCCACAAAGTAGTTTTTGATGGTGCACCCACCATCATACTCAGGTCTGTTCCAGGAGATAGTTACGCTGTCAGAAGTAACCTCCTCCACCTTAACTGGACCACCAGGCTGGCCAGGTTTGTCAAGAACAACGACGCTGATGTCTGCAGTTGTCTCTCCTGCTGTGTTGCTAAGAGTAATACGGTACTGTCCAACATCATCTTTGGTAGCCTCTTTTATGCTAAGGTTAAGCATTGTGTCTGTTGCACCAAAGTTAACTCTGGTAGTTCTCTTTAAAGGCTGACCATCTTTGACCCAGGAGACAGCTGCTTTGGGACGTGCAACATAGGAAACATCCACTGTAAGGTCTTCTCCTGCCAACACACTGAACGTGTTAAACAACATTTTGGCAACAGGGGCAATCACAAGATCTTTTACAATCACAGGCACACCAATTTGACGAGGGTCGCTTGTTCCCTTCTCATTTCTTGCTGCCACACGGAACATGTATTCTTCACCTGCATTGAGTCCAGTAATAGTTGCTTCTGTTTCTTTTACAATCACTGCCTGGGTCCACTTATCCGCACCCTTAGGCAAAATTTCAACAACGTAACAGCCCACTCTGCTGCCACCATCATGTTCTGGCTTCTCCCAAGAGAGTGTAACGCTGTTTTTAGTTACATCCTTAAGAGTGATTTTCCCAGGTGGTTGTGGTTTTTCAGACACTTTAACAGATTCACCTGTCTCAATGGGCAAGCCAATGCCATATTCATTCTCAGCCAAAACTCTAAAGTAATAGTTGCATCCTTCTAGGAGCTGGTCAACTGTGAAGGAAGTGTGATGGCAGTTAGCACTAACGGTAGCATATGCTTTCCTGGTGGATTCACGTTTTTCAACGATATAATTCTTAATCTTGACTCCTCCATCATTCACAGGTGGATCCCATGTTAGAGTGACAGCTTCTTTTGTTATAGCAGTAATCTTCAGATTCTGTGGGGCACTTGGTGTATCAAGCACCCTGACTTGGACTGTAGCTGTCTTGGAGCCAGAACTGTTTTCAATAGTAAGATTATACTTTCCGCTGTCAAATCTGTTGACATTTTCAATAACAAGTGATGTGTACGATGTTGTAGAATCAATAGTTGCCATCTCAACAGGCTCACCATCTCATTTGGTCCATTTAGCAGAAGGAGCTGGTCTGCCTCTGATAGGCACAAACAGTCTAAGTGCACAGCAAGCTCTAAGACTGACAACCTTGCGGAGCTCAGCATCTAAATCCATCTCAGGTGGGAGGAGCCTGTCCTCTGCCTTGGGATTGCCAGGTACCAATGCTGCATCTCCAACTCCCTCACTGTTGATAGCAGAGATGTTTATCTTATACTCCTGGTTTTCCTTCATGTTAATAATGGTGAATGAGGTCGCAAGGAGACCTTCTTTGGGTGTCACAATGGTCCATTCCTCTTCTTCCACCTTTTCAGATGGGACACAGGTCTCAACAATGTAGCCTGTGATGTCAGAGCCACCATCATATACAGGTTTGTTCCAGGCAACAGTAATAGAGGACTTAGTTGTGTCCAAAACTCTTGGGTTGCATGGAGGCCCTGGCTTGTACAGTCCATCAGTGGCCTTGTAGAATGGACTCGCAACACTTGGTGCACTTACTCCAGCAGCATTTTCAGCAATTATTCTGAATTCATATTCATGTCCGACAACAAGACCTTCTGCCTTGAACTGTAGGTCTTTGACTTTCCTCTTGTTGCATTTGACCCAGCGGAGACCTATTCTGTCCTTTCTTTCGATATTGTAGTTGGTAATAGGTGTTCCACCATCACTCTTGGGTGCTTGCCACATAACAACCATTGAATCTTTAGTGATAGCTGTCACCTCAGGATTCTCTGGAGGATCTGGAACCACATAGGGGTTGTCTGCAATAGTGGGTTCAGAATCAAGAGATTCGCCAAGTCCATATTTGTTCACTGCCATAACTCTGAAGATGTATTCATTTCCTTTTAGTAGCTTGGTCACTTTGTATTGCGTAACTTGAAGGTCTGAGACCACATTGGTCCAAACAAGTCTGCTTGACTCACGCTTTTCAATCACATATCCTTCAATCTTTGCTCCACCATCATCTTCAGGAGGAGCCCAGGTAAGTACACAGTTGTCAGCTGTGACATTAGACACCTTAAGAGGTCCAAGTGGCGGTCCAGGTCTGTCGAGTATTTTAACATTAAAGATGTGTTTAGCAAAACCACCAACATTAGTGGCAGTCAAAACAAATTCCCCTCCATCTGATCTAACAGAGTCCTTGTTTGTTAGAGTGGTTGTCAGTTCTGTGAACTTAATCTCCAGTTTCATGGTGTTCTCAATCTCCTTTCCATTCTTGGTCCAAACCATGGATGGGGTTGGTTGACCAGCAATGTCGGCATCAAGTTTGAATGACTCTCCAGCCTTGAGTAGAACAACATCCTTAAAAATGGCATCAACCATAATGCGTGGCTCTATAATGTCATCTTTGCAGGTGATCGGGTCTGAGGGCTCTGAGGGCAAACTCACTGCACCTGCTGAGTTTCTGGCCATGACACGGAAATCATATGAGGCATCTTGAGTTAGTCCACTGACAGTGAATGTTGTTTCAATAATGTTGGTGAAGTTGGCTCTGATCCAGCGACCACCAGGCAGTTCCCTCTTCTCAACTGTGTAGCCAGTGATTTTGAAGCCACCATCATACTCAGGTTTTGTCCACTGAATAGTGATGACATTCTTGTTCACAAATATTGGCACAGGTTGACCTGGTGGGTCAACAGGGTCCAAGGCCAGTATTGCTTCTGAAGCCTTGCTGGGCTTACCAACTCCAGCCATGTTTTCAGCGCTGACACGGTACTCATAAGCGACTCCATCTTCAAGTCCAGTGGATTTAAAAATGTTTCCTTTTACAAGACCCTTGCTAATCTTATACCACATGATGCTACTTCTCTCTTTCCTCTCAACATGATAACCAATAACTTCATTTCCACCATCAGACACAGGCTCATTCCAGCCAATTGTTATTGAGTCCTTGGTAAATGCAACAACATTGGGAGTACCAGGAGGTCCAGGAACTTTGAATGGATAGGCAGCAACCACTGCCTCTGATGTGATTGGTGGTCCAACACCGTATCTGTTCTTGGCCTTTACTCTGAACTGGTACTCAGATCCAGTGGTTAAACGTATGGCTTTAAACATGGTACGTATGACAGTGGAAGATAGCTCTGTCCATGTTTGGGAAGTGGTGTCTCTGATTTCAACCACAAAATTGTTGATTGGAACCCCTCCATCATTCTCAGGAGTGTCCCATGCAAAGATGCAATAGGTACGAGATATCTCCACAATCTTGACTGGTCCCTTGGGTGGCCCAGGTACATCATGTACTTTGACAATGATGTTGTCTGTCACTGAACCAACAATGTTCTTTCCTGTCATGGTGTATACACCGCTGTCGGCTCTGGTACATTCATTGATGCTCAAGATAACAGTAGCAGCAGTAGTTTCCACATTGGTTCTCTGAGTCAGCTTCAGTGCTGCTCCATCCTTTTGCCATGAGACAGCTGGTCTGGGACGTCCCATTACTGGAATTTCAACCTTGATGTCATCTCCTGCCTTGGCAATCACAGTCCTCTGACATATGCCCCGGAGGTCAAACTCAGGCAAGGTAGTAGAATCCTTGACAACTATGGGTTTGCTCTCTCGTGGAGCACTTCTGCCCGAGAGGTTGACAGCCATTACGTGGAAAATGTACTCCTCATTCTCATTAAGATTTTTCACAGTGAAATCCATGGCTTTGACTGTTGTTACATGTGCCCACTGATCAGTTCCCTTCTTCTGAGCTTCAATGACATATCCCGTAATTCTGCTTCCACCATCATGCTTGGGTTTGGTCCAGGCCAGGCTCACAGAGTTCTTTGTGATATCAGTTGGAATAATGCTCTCTGGAGGAGTTGGTGCTTGGGATGCTCGAATTGGATCAGCAGTTTCAACAGCCTCACCAATGCCATACTCATTTTCAGCAGACACTCTGAAGTAGTACTCACAACCTTCACCCAGTTCACTGATCCTGACTTAAGTGCTTGGACAGTTTGTAATAGCAGTTGCAAAAGCTTTGCGTGTTGATTCTCTCTTCTCTATTATGTAGTTTGTGATCTTGGCTCCACCATCGATGAGAGGCATCTCCCACTGAAGGGTAATACTTTCCTTATCAATCTTTACAGGTTTAAGGTTTAAAGGTGGTCCAGGTGAGTCCAGAACTCTCACATGTACAGAGGCACTCTTTTTACCAGCAGAGTTTTCAAGCGTGAGCTCATATTTGCCTGCGTCAATCCTTGAACTCTCAGGAATGATCAGCATTGTAAACGACTCAGTGCTGTCAATGACTGCACGTGAGACGGGACCACCCTCCTTGGTCCAGGTGACTGTAGGTGTTGGACGTCCCTTGATTGGCACAAAGAGGCGGATGGAACAGCCAGCCCTAACAACAAGGGTTCTCCTTAGCTCAACATCCAGCTCCAGATCAGGTTCAGCTGCTCGCTCCACAATCTCAACCAGTTCCTGAGTTACAGCAGGTTCACCTGCTCCCTTAGCATTCACAGCACTGATTCTGAAGTGGTATTTTGCACCAGTTTCCAAACCAGGAACAACAAACTCTGTGATCCTAAGTGGAGATGAAGGGGTGTCCTTAACCCATTCTTCTGTTCCTTCTTTCCTGTGCTCGATCACATATCCAGTAACCTCAAGTCCACCATTATCAAGAGGTTTTCCCCAGTTAAGAGTGGCAGTGGTCTTGGTTGTGTCTGTGACTCTTGGATTGACTGGAGGTCCAGGCACATCTGTAAGACGTAAAATAAGTGGTTAGTGACTTTTGAGTATGATTAAAGCTCTATAGAAAAACACATTTTTTTAAAATATCTCAACATTAGAAATTGCTTTCCTTATTACTTACAGGCAACAACTATAGTTCTGACAGGCATAGATGGCTCACTTGGTTCTCCAAAACCAGCTCTGTTCTCAGCAAGAACACGGAACTCATACTCAATGCCTTCAGTGAGACCAGTAACTTCGTATCTGAGCTCCGCAATTGATTTCTTGGATGCCCTGACCCATCTCATACCCTTTTTCTCCTTCTTCTCAACACAGTAACCTATAATGTCACTTCCACCATCCTCAGCTGGTCTCCTCCAGGTCACAGTGGCTGACTTTCCATCCACCTTTTCAACCTCTGGTTTAGATGGTGGACCAGGAGGACCTGCACAGTCACAAGTGAGACATGAATGAATGAGTGGGAAGAAACACATTCATGAATATGCATTGTTTGTATTCTTCTCCAGACACATTTTATCTTTCAAGATATTTGTCAAAAATGTTGTATGTAAGATGCACTGCAGAATGTGACCTACACGTACCAAATCTATCAATCATCTTGACAGCCTCAGAGTGAGATGGCTCACTGGCACCATACTGGTTGACAGCAGAGACTCTGAAGAAGTACTCATTGCCCTGTATGAGCTTGTTGGCCACATAGTGACAGTCAATAACCTTCTCTTCCAGGACAGTCCAGAGTAGACGGCTAGTCTCCCTCTTCTCTAGCGTGTAATACTTGATAGGAGAGCCTCCATCCTCAGTAGGAGCTGTCCAGGTAAGCGTGACCTTCTCAGAGGAGACACCACTGCACTCAATGGGTCCAGGAGTAGAAGGAACATCCAGAACGGTGACCTTAACAGTTTCCTCCTTCACACCAAACGGGTTGCTAGCAGTGATGATGTACTCCCCGGTGTCCTTCCTGCCGGCATACTTGATGGACAAAGTGGAGGAAGTTGCAGTGGTTTCAATTTGAACAAGATCAGAGGGTTTAAAATACTTTCCTCCCTTTGACCAGCATGAGGTTGGTGCAGGTTTGCCTAAAATGCTTGTAGCAGTGATGACAATAGTATCCCCAGCTCGGACGGTCAGACCCTCCTTCACCTGACTGTCGATTATAATGGTTGGTGCAGCTGTTGAATAAAGAGGAAAACTTCATTTAACATACATTCAGCCAAGATAATCATGAAAGGTATAAGAGGAATGGTGACAAACTCTTAGTGGCAGTTTAATTTCTCACCATATTCATCTCTGCAGAGAAGAGTATCTGTCTGCTCAGAGGGTGGGCTGAGAGCACCAGCAGCATTTTTCGCCCTAATTCTGAATTCGTATTTGCAGCCTTCCTGCAGATCAGTTACGGTGTATGCAGGCTCAATAACATTTACATTATTAGCCTTTAACCAGATCTTAGAAGGCAGGTCACGCTTCTCAACAATGTAGCCAGTCAGCCTGTGGCCACCATCAAACTGCGGCTCAGTCCACTGAAGGGTCACGGTGCTTCTGGTGATGCTGATCACATCAGGTTTACCAGGAGCATCTAATGATAGATACAAAAAAATGTTTAAAAAAATGCATTGTTGCATAATATTTTAGATTTTTTACTCTAATTACTACCACTCACCAACAGGATCCAGGGCCACCTGAGGATCAGTAGGAGCACTCGGTCTACCGATGCCAGCCAGGTTGATTGCCATGACTCTGAACTCATACTCTAGACCTTCAGTCAGCCCAGTTACTTTGTATTCCTTCATTCGTAGAGGGGTTGGGTTTGCCCTCTTCCACAACATACTGTTCCTCTCTTTGAACTCAACATGGTAGCCTGAAGGTAGAGCCAAACAGGAAGAAAAGTTCACAGCTTATGTGTCACATGTAAAACATACTCACATTAATCCTATTACTATAAGAAGCAAAGAGAACATTTATGTTATTATATGATGCTGGATAAAATAAATGGAGATGGCTGGCAGTAGTTGGATCAAGTGAAAGCTAACTCCACCTGTGATGGGAGATCCTCCAGTCTTCCTGGGGTCAGACCAGGCCAGGTAAGCAGAGTCATGGCGCATGCTCATGATCTGAGGTGGAGGAGGAGCATCAGGAACATCTGTAGAAAAACAATGAAATTGTACAGTGTTAGATGCTCTGTATCCAAGTTTAAAAACTTAACAATCAGACTTTAAAGCTATGAGTTCTAGTCACTTACTGAATGGGTGTTTAGCAACAGTGGGCTCAGACTTGAGTCCCTCTCCAACACCATACTTGTTTTCAGCACAGACTCTGAAGGTGTACTCTGTGCCCTCATGGAGACCAGTTACTCTCATGGTGTTGGTCTCTACCGTGGAGGACACTGTAACCCACATGTTGGTAATGGAGTCCCTCTTCTCCAGGATATAGTTTGTGATCTCTGAGCCGCCGTCATCCTTGGGAGCACCCCACTTAAGCGTTGCTCCATCAGCAGTAACATCTTTGAACTTGACAGGTCCAACAGGGATGCCAGGTTTACCCACCACCCTGAGAGGACATGGGATGATTAAAATCTTTTTTTTTTTTTTTACCTTTGTTACTTATTTAAATGTAACAAGTAAAATGTTTTAGTGTCATTAAAGTAGCACAACACGATCCATTGTGAGTAAAGTATTCTTCAAGTTGCACTGCATTATGTAACATGTTTTAGTAGAGTTTGAGCCCTACCTAATGAAAATGGTGGACTCCTTGCTTCCAGCACTGTTCCTCAGCGTGATCGTGTATTTAGAAGCATCACCCCTCTGGCAATCCCTGATCAGAAGAGTGGTGTTGACTGCAGAGGACTCTGCACACACTCTACCGGTGTCAGTCAGGTCTTCGTCATCTCCCTTCTTCCAGGAAACCTTGGGTATAGGTTTGCCAATGATAGGGATCTTCAGACGCACAGTGCTGCCCTCCTTGGCAATGTAGCACATGTTGGGTAGCTCCCTCAAGTCACAGCTAGGATGAACTGCAGAGGGAAGGAGTAAGTATTAAAAATACAAAATACTGAACTCTTCACACACTTGCTTAAATATTTTTTGTTGTATAAGTTGAACAAGTTAAAGCAATTTAAAATGTTATCAGAAGCTCTGCAATGGTTTAAATGTTTCTTGGCGGAGAGACAAC
Organism: Acanthurus nigricauda; assembly: GCA_029814725.1. Classification (NCBI taxonomy): domain Eukaryota; kingdom Metazoa; phylum Chordata; class Actinopteri; order Acanthuriformes; family Acanthuridae; genus Acanthurus; species Acanthurus nigricauda. The sequence continues at coordinate 22,906,532 of JAPZDW010000005.1, forward strand.
AATGTGTCTAGGTCAATAGAGTGAGGTCACATCTGCATGCCAGCAGTATGGAGGTACCACAAGGGTCTGTACTTGGTCCTTTGTTGTTTACAATGCTTATAAATTACCTACCAAATTACTGATTTGACTCAGAATGTTAAGAAAACATTTTCTAAGTGCTTCTCCATACGCAACAGGCCTGTAAATGATGTATTTGAGGTATGGATTGACAATGAGGTCATTGAAGTAGTAAGACACAGATTTTCAGAGGAAAATCACACAAGCTCACAGTGCTGCTGATTGTCTTGTCTAAATGTTCAAGACTTCTCTTTGTCTATCTACTTTCTCTGCAAAGGGGGCAAGACTTTGAAACTCCCTACCTACTAACTTAGAACAAGAGACCAATAATAATGTTTTTAACAAAGGTCTCAAACAGTGGCAAAAATCAAAACAACAGTGTTCACTTGAACAGGTTATATAGGCAAGCGGTAGAAGGTGGATGGATGGATTGATGGATGGATGGAGATTATCACAGGCTCATTGTCTTGTCTTGCCTCTGCTCATTAGCTTATTCATGTATTTAACACTGAATATATTGTTTCTTTTACGGTCCTTGTATTTTACATTTTATTGTCCCTCTTTCTCACACTATTAAGTTTTTTCCTTTTTTAATTAACATATTACTTTCATTGATGTTATTGTTACTATTGTCCGTCATTAATGTTGTTATTACCATGATTTTTTTTCAAAAGCCTGCATGGACAAGTATTGAGAATTAGCATGTATACTAAAACACTCATGCATATGGCTCGTCCAGTGTAATTGTGATGTCCATGTCAAACAAAAGGAATCTAATCTGAGTTTTACAAACAGAAAAAGAGTCACTTACTGATCTGGTCCTTGGCGACCACTGTCAGCTCCTTAGCAGAGCTCTCTCCTGAGTCATTCACAGCCTTGACCCTGTAAGTGTACTCTCTGCCCTCCACAAGGTCCTTGGCACTGTACTGCATGTTTTTGGACCTCATAAGCTCCTTGTATTTGTCATCACCATTAAGAACCTCCAGCACATAGCAAATGATGCGGCTGCCACCATCAGTAAGGGGTTTCTTCCAGCTTAGAGTGCAAGAGTCTTTGGTAACCAACAGGGTTTTGAAGTCCATGACAGGCCCAGGCTCCTCTGGAAAAGTGAAATAACCAGAGTGTTATTTTGGAAAAAAACAAACAAAAATAAAAAGGTTGATCACAAACCTGTTATTAAACCTACCTGTTGCTCTGACTGAGTCAGCTGTCTCGCAGCACTCTCCAGCACCAAGCTTGTTAACAGCTGACACTCGGAAACAATAGGACCGTCCAGCGTCCAGGTCTGGAACCTTGAATGATGTTTTGGTGCAGTTGTTGGAGACAATGGACCAGGCCCTCCTCTCAGTGTCACGCTTCTCCACGATGTAGTGGGTGACTTCATGGCCACCGTCAATCAAAGGAGCGTCCCAGTAGATGGAAGCACTATCCTTGGATGTTTCCTTTATCATCAAGTTGACCGGTTGCCCAGGAGTATCTAAAGAGGTGACAACAAAACTCATAAAAAGTGTTTCTTAAAATATAGACCTAAACCAAAAACATTTTTTAACACTTCTGTTTATGACTCAAACCATGAAATATTATACTAATGCTAATGCTACCACTCATACCACTGCAAAAACTACTACTACTAATAATAATTATCACAATTTTTAACACTTTTCTGAATTATGTTACAAATTTAAAACAATGCAAAAAAATTTAATTTCCTTAATCAGAAATTCAAGCTGTGATATTAGCTAGGCTGCTAGGTATCAAAGTAAATAAATCTCTATAGTAAACAATTAATTTAAACTAATATTTATGCATTTTTTACAAGAATACAAGAAAGTTTATTTGTCATTGTATAATGACATTAAATTGAAATTAATTAATTAT
>JAPZDW010000006.1:720019-731515 GCA_029814725.1 Acanthurus nigricauda
CACACACACACACACACACACACACACGACCTTGACCCAGAAATTATGCGGGGAAAAAACAAAACAAAACCAAAACCACCCTTGAAGGACAAAAGTGCTCAAATTGGTGCAAACACCAGCGCAACTATGGCCCTATGAAATACCTACAACCTTCCTAAACACTCAGTAAGTAGCAGCACATTAAACTTAGAACTAACTAACCACCTACAAGACAACTGACCTACTGGGAAAAACAATTAGCCCCGTAACTTCCCCTGAAATGTTTACAGGTAATAGAAAAAAACACCTATTAACAGCAGCCCCCATTCACCAAAAGCAAGCCCTCAACCTCCAGCTGGTTCAAAATAAAGCAATGTTTATGTGATAACAGTTCCCGCTTTCAGTATGAGGTTGGTTCATTTGGGGTTAGCCAAGGAAAGAAAACATTCATCCAATGTATGACATGGAACAATACTTTTCTGCAAAATACTTGATAAAATGACCAGTCCCATTTGAAGGGAGGAAAAAAAATACACAGGAGAGGATCCAAAGTCACAGTTTAGACAACTTTTTTTGTGTTCCTCGCCAAGTTCGAGATCTTTTGTTCAAGATCTCTCTAGGAAAAGTTCCATCATTATAGGATGATAATGTGTACTAGATTTTTAAAAACTTTTTCTTTAAATGTTCTGCGGATTTAGGCCAAGTCCATAACAAAGACAGAGAACCTCCTCCACTTGTGATCCAAAAAGGGTCTCGACTAGAGATCAGATGAAGCGGTGGTTTTTACTGTGCGAGTTTGGCTTGAAATGTTCCAGACCAGGTTCAAAATGAACTGATCCAAACGGAGAGCATCAGGTGGTGCAAACTGGAGCTTCCTCTTAGGGTTGTTTGTTCTCCACTCAAATATAGGTTTGCGTCTGAGAAGAAAAGTGGGCTTTCATTTGTTCAATTACACATTTTTAATATTGGATTTCATTGGGATTCAGTGTAGTCTCCTGAAAGGATAGAAAGAAAACAGAATGACAATTAGACAAAAGTATACTGTTACGACTCTAAATATCACTTACAACAGGAGTGTTAAATACAGTTAAAATCACAATCCCTTATATTTTTAGTACAATTCAACAGATGACAAAAGTATGCAAGATCACACATTGTTAAAAATTTACAGTAACATCTAGGTAAATTTTGGTCTATCATGTCACTGACCCCTCTAACAAACATGACCTACATATTTCTGTGCTAGCTTAGCACTGTTGTGACATGATGAAGCTAGCTTAACGCCCTGATGATTTAGGGAATTCACGTGTACACACCTGAGTCGGGTTGGTTACTGTGCAGAATATATGTTACCCAAAAGTCAATCAAAGGGATGTTCAGGGCAGCAGGGTTTCACCTTGGCCCAGGAATCAATGCAGCTTTAGGGAGAAAGAGACAGAGGTGGGGACACAAAGATGTTAATTTCTTTGTCAACAAATGTTAATAAGCAAAAATGTTTTTGGTAGGTTTTAAGGCTTAATCCAGATACTGACAGCATAGAAAAGATTAAATCATCGCAGGTTGTGAATATTTCTCCAATAATCTCGAGCATGTTCAATGCAGTGGGACCACAGATAAGATGTGAGAAGTGCAGGGGGCTAGCACTCATAAACATAGAGCTGAAACCATTAGTCTACACTGTACAGTTGCTTAACAAAACCGAATAATCTGCTGCTATGTTGACATCCCATTATTCTTTCAAGTCTTTTTTGCAGCTTTTCAGTTGTGACAGTTTGCTGCATTTTCTCTATCTTATTTTAGAGTTAACTGAGTACTTTTGGGTTATGGATTGTTGGTCAGACAAAACAAGCAGTCTGAAGACATCACAATGAGGTTTAGGGAATTGTGATGCTCATTTTTTAATTTTTGTCTTACAATTTACATACGCACATTTGATTTCTTAAGAAAAAAAACTTGTGTTAAGCGCGCGAACATATATGATAATTCTTATCTCCTTTCTTCTTCAGATTCTGAAATTCCAGTTTTTTTTTTTTTCAAACCTCAGTTGCTTGACAGGGTGGATGAGAATGTTAATTACACAGACAAATGGCCACACATATGAACTGCGGTTAAAAAAAAAACTTAAGGGGTAGACATGATGTCAAACTTATGTCGCAATGCCATTTTAACTTCCTCTCTGCAGGATCCCCATTACAGTTTAACATCGTGTCAGCTAGAGATGCTTGCGATGCTTGTGTCATAATCACAATTATTTTGGTAAATATTGACAATATTTAACATGATTAATTATTGACCTCAGAAATATTATGTGTTTACTGAACTTTTAAAAGGAACTTATCAGTGGATTAGATGGATTGAATTTTAAATTTCAAATCAATAAACACTTGAAACTGAACACGAAATGATGACCAAAATTAGTAGGCAGGATCTTCACAGATCACCTGATTTTGTTAAATTTCAAATACCAGCAAGTCTAGTTTTTCGCTCTACTGAAATTACTGGAAATCACTGTTTCCTTGGAGGTTAGGAAATACCAAACGTTTCGGAAGTTACAACACGCTCTGAAGAAAATGAAAATAAAAATGAGTAGTAAATGGACTGAAACATGAGTCAACACTTGAGGTCTTTTATTAGTGTCACGGTTAGTGTTTTTCCCGTAAGTTTCCAAGTACTTTATCAAGTCTTTGATCTGGTGTATCTATGACTACATCTCTTTGAAATGTGGCAATTGGGTTATTTTATATACTCGTGAAAGCTCTATTCAAATCATTTACTTGTAAAATAAATAGTTTGAGGTCAGAAACACACAAACGATCTTTTCCTGGTAAAGTGAACAGATTTTTACTCATGTGCAGTATTAGTCCGTTTTGCTATACTTTTATAATAATGACTCAATAGCAGTGCCATAGCTGTTGTAAAGATTATGTTTAAGAATATCATATCATTGAAAAGGACAATGAGTCTCCAAGTATCCGAGGTATGTAATGATACATCTGCACCTGTATAGAGCAATCTTTGCTTCCATATCTTATAAACGCCTAGCCCCATTAGAGTTTCCCAATTTGGGATCAATAAAGTACATCCATCCATCTATCTATCTATCTATCTATCTATCTATCTATCTATCTATCTATCTATCTATCTATCTATCTATCTATTGATTTGTTTTAGTAGGCCTATAAAAACTATATCATATATATTTAATACTGGTACTACCACAAGTACATAGTCGTGGTTTCTGATGTATAAACTACTACTTGCCTAAACCTAAATCATTATTTTATTTTGAAAAGAAAACAGGAAACATCTCTCTTACTGTAGGTGCTTTTACAGCAGTGTGTTTGGGCTCCGGGACCGTGCTGTTGTGTGATGAGGCTGTAGTAACTCATTCTTAGTAGCGGAGCAGAGGAGGGGAGCACGGGGTGAAGCCACAGAGAGAAGAACTGGAGCTCTTGGTTGAACGAAGTGGAATTTTCCTCTCAAAACGATGATTTCATGAACTTTGGGACGTATAACACTCATAGGAAGCCGTTGTGAGCATTTTTCCTGTGTGATATTCATGGGAAAACGGGACTGATTTACCGGGCGCTGCCTGCCACTCACAGCCGCCTCTCCTCTCATCACCTGCGGCTTGCTTTCAACGGATTAGGCGCAGACTTTTGGAGCGGGTGAAACAAAGTTAGTGCGTGGGATGTTCGAACTTCTAATTTAATTCCACGGCGGCTGTGATGCTGCCGGTGAAGTTAGATGCTGTTTGCGGAGATTTCATCCCTTAGACTGGAAATAATTTGCACGAGTGTTTGGATCTGTCACTGCTGCTGGACAGCCTGTCTCACAAACTGTGAGGACTGTGACCATCTATGAAAAATCTGAGTGTATGATGGAGTACCGCCAGACTCGGATCCTCCTGTTGGTTTTGTTTGCACTCAGAACTTTGGCATATGGTAAGTTTAAACTGGCTTGCGGCTGGTTGTTTAAGGTTATGTTTGCACAGATGGAGCCTATATGCCTCGTATCAGATGCTCCCAAACCAGGTCTCAGGGACTCCTCGGAGCTCTAAACAGAGTCTCACAGAAAAAAAAGAAAAAAAGAAAAAACAAAAACAAAACAAAACACAAAAAAGATTCACCACTGATTTTACCTACTGCAAAGTTTTTGTTTCATTTCCTCTGTTGCATATATAAATTTATGAGCCCTTGACATGAGAATCATTTAGAATCCTTTGAATATAAGTCAGTATGTGAGCAAAAGTCAGTAATCCTCCAGGATGATGTCATTTAAAAGGCCACTTAAACCAGCAGCTATAAGAGTAGCACATATGCAGCTTTGCTCTATGTCTTGCCCAAGGGACCCTGGGTTCACACCAGCATCTGCTCCCCACAGAAACCTGACTTTGTTGTAAACCTAGCTTGCTCATTTATCTCTATTATTAGTCCTGTTAGATGAAGACATGTCCTCAGCTCAGTGCAGTTGTGCAATAGAAACAGAATGATACAGTTGGTTTCCATTCAGAGATGCAGTGCACTGTAAGTGAGCATGGCAGGGCTGGGAGTTATATATCCTCCTGTTGACAACAGTGCTAAAATATGTATTACTTCTTTTTACTGTAATGCGTTTGCGATAAAAGCCTGCAGCAGATGCTGCATGTTAAACTGTTCTTTTTTTTCAATCTAACTGCACTCTGGTGTTTTAGTGTGTTGATGTGGGGTTCCATGGTTGCATTGAGCAGAAATGTAATGCATGTAGAGATGTAGTGTTAACACAAAGTGTAATTTTGATGAGTTTAGCCCCTGCTGAATCCTTAGATTCACATGACTATAGCTAATTATTTGACCTGTTGTTTAATTGATTTTTTAATTACTCATTATTCAAGGATATACATAGGGTGCTTTAAATTTTAGTTCATCTCATACTGAAGTATGTGGAGAGAAAGAGCTACAGATTCAACATCAGCCAGAGTTCCACTCTCACTTGTAGACTCAGTCATCTCTGCAGTGATGAAAGCCCACCTAATTGATACTGGATACTGGATTCTCAGATCTCCAGCCAGTCACACATGTATAACTGGTCATTTGCTACCTGTAGGCAATAGTCTCTTTGTCAACATACTTGTCACTTTGTGTGCTACACCGAACCTCCCCCTCCCAGCATTTTTTTCAGTGCAACTGGGATGTTTTAGTATGTGACAGTGTGGTGTCTTTGGGCCCAGACCCACTGCTGAGGCTTCCTTTTACAAGGCTGTAAACATTGGCTATGAACGCAGAGCATATGAACTCAGCATCTGTGAAAGTGCTCCTTCAATGACTCCAGATGCTCCTCTGGGACTACAAAGGCTGGATTAAAGCTACTTATTTTCACTTAAGCAAAATGCACTGTTACTTTTGATAGAAAGCCTGTATTCTTAGTCATGAGACTTTTTTCATTGTTTAAAATTTACATTTAAGAACACGTTTGTGTCACATTTGATGCTGTTAATCCAGAGCTGTTTGGATTAAAGGGAGAGTTAGCTTCAGGTCTGTGCTGGCATGGATGTGTTAGGGAAGTACATGTGATAAAATGGGCTTAATATTATAATGATAAGAGGAATTTAAGAATCATTCTGTCTGCCTGTCTCCTTTCTGCTTTTCCTATGTGGAGGGCCCCTTCATGTGGAGTCAGAGTCACATTTCAGGGGTCTGGTCGTCAGACTGTTTGACCAGTAAGGTGACACTGGAGTCTGCACTGTTATTGTCAGTCATCTCTGTCACCATCAGTCAACACGGTGGTCTCTGGCAGCACTCCCCAACAGCCGTCAACGGGCCATGTGTTTGTCATGCTGTTGTTGAAGTGACTGGAAGGCAGGGCTTGAAATGACTTCCTTGCTTCCTTGTGGGTTTTCTTAAACAGACCAGTAACCAGATCAAATAGCCCCACCAAACCTTGATACCCCCACTGTAATTAAAGTCTGAGCGTACGACTCCTCCTTCCTCAGGGAGGGAAGTGTGGTGGGGGTAATGTGGCTGAAATAGCACAATTATCAAGGCATCTAACAGTTCAGAGTCCTTTATTTAATTTCTGGCAGTTGCATGTTTTGAGGTGTTTGAACAGACTGTCATCCTAAGGGACTCACAGCAGAGGAGCTCGGGAAGACATCAGTGGACAGTTTGTTGTAGTTGCAGGGATTAAATTTGTGACACAACAGCTAGAATTAACTAGCTCATAATTCAATTCACCCAAAGTGCAAAGAAAAACAAACAGATTTCAGAGGTCTGTCAGTGTGGTATGCCTGTCTTTCATGAACCATGTGGAGATCACAGGTAGTTAAGGCTCATACATACGTGATACAATATGCTTCATAAGCGTTTGTATACACTTCTGTCCATCTAGACTACACTGCAACCCTGGAGTTACCAAACTTAAATAAGGACAGCAGCTTTTCTTCAGTTCTCTGCTTCAAAAGTCCTAAAACGCTGGAACAATGTGAATACCAGGAGCAGAATGTAGCAAAAGTTCATGTAACGATGTAGCAGCGTGTAAGGCCAGGTTCTGCAAACTGTTGGCAGGAGGTTCTGTACAATTGGGTTGCATTTAATGATTATTTTCATTAGACTCATTAAAATGAGGTTATTTTGCCTGTTATTTTCCTGATTAAGCAATTAAGAAAATTAAGCTAAAGGAGAAAAGAAATCCCTTTTTATAAATTCCCACAGTCATAACTGCAAATTGTGTGTCTGGTCTGTCCAGCAATCAGTGGCTAAATCCCTTGAGTTAAGTACTAACTTTCCATGTAACTGGGGTTTACTAGGCTTTGAGTATCTATGAACCTTTTCCAGTTTGTTTGATAACAAAATGCACAGTTTATCTTCTTGCTCAGGTCATCTGTTGGCAGCCAGTGACGAGAACAAATTATCGACACTGCAGAGGTTTAACCAAGATATAGTTTCTTTTTGTGTGCTGTTATTTTTGGCACTTTTAACAGTCTCAATCTAAATATCTCAGTGTTGATGTGATGGGCCTGTAACAGTATAACTGCAGGTGATTTCTATCAGAAGAGTGAGGCAGCTCACAGAGGCTCAGGCTTGTCCTATTGGCATATTTACAACATATCTGCTTATTTGTGCAGAGATAAAAAAGGAGACAGAGAAAGCTTTGTAGTCATCTTTGAGAACAAACACACACTCTCACACACACACAAAGTGTATCTTCTCCCTCCCCCACCTGCCTGCCCATCTGTTCCTTACAGATCAATTGTGCTATCAATAGCTCAGCGAGCTTTGATACATTCAAATGAGCCATATCTCCTGAAAATTATTAAGGTTCAAGTGAATTCTAATTGATGCTGACTGACAAAGAAACACTCTAAAGGCAGGCCAGTGACTAAACTAACATCCTCTTCCTGTCATCTCAAAAATCTGCAGCATTAATTAAACACTGAAACAGCCATTTGTAGCCTGGTTGTCTTTTTCTTACTCTGTTTATTATTTTTTTCAAACACAGCTCCTGGCTTGCTAAATTTAAAAACAGACGAGTTGGGCTAAATTTCTTTATGCTTAACACAGTGCAGCCACTCGTGTATAAACCCATTATAAGAGAATTTCACAGGCCCCAAATATTCATTACACAACAGTCTGATGATGCCTCGTGATGCGTTGTTAATAAGTTATTTGTGCATTCGACTGTTGTAAATTAAAAAAAAAAGAAATAGAAGCTCTGTCACTTTCTCCTTCCAAATGTAACCATAGGGTGTGTTTTCAGAGTGCACCACTCCATCTGGGGACCAAGGGTTGCACTCCCTCTTGTGACGGTAATGCCACATATCTCCCCTGCACATTCCTACCACAGAGGGCCAGAATAAACACAGTCACAACGGGGCACCAGAGACTTCTTGAGCGAGCATCAAAGACGAGGGACTAAACTGAGCAGCAGCTCTGTTTAGTGGTGGGTGCTGACAGCACAAGTCAGCTATGACCTCTCTTTAAAGGTCTTGAGTGGGACAGCCTGAGGGGCCCCGACACAAAACCGCCCGAGCTCCCCACCTCGGGCTGTAGACAGATGGATGGCCCCCAGCATTAGTTCCAGTGGTTTTAGGAGGCTGACCTCTCCGCTGCTGGTCATAATGCTGAAACAGACATGGAGTGAGGCAAACGGGAGAAGTCTCGGTCAAAGAGCACGGGGCAGTGTTGCCCTCTGTAGGCAACTGTTGTGCTGCATGAAAGTCTGTGATAGTACAGGTACGATTGAATAATAGAGGAGGAATAGGTGTTGACTAGTGCTGCACACACAGTTTAAAGGTTATGACAAATTAGTGCTTAATATGAAAATACTCTTACTTGGTTAGAATTACGTTGATATGAAAAGAGGCAGGCATGAGTTCCTACATGCTTTCAAAACATATTCATCAAACTGTCACTGCAGCAACGTGACAACTACCGCTCCAGACAGAGGCATCTGTCTTCTTGCATCCACTTCACCCACGAACATGAAACACATCTGTAATTTTTAAACATGTTTGAAGACCCTTTTTGTGTGAAGGAGATGTGGTGTGAATGTTCTGAGAAAAATCTACACACTTTGTTTACTCTACAGAATTTTATCATATTTCTGATCATATATCTAATATATTGGAAGTATTTGTGATTCTGCACATAATTTTAAACTGAAAGAAATATAAATTAAAAATAAAAACAAATACATTCTATCTTAATTACACTCAAGTACAGGTGTTGTAAAAATCCTTCATTTATCTCAGTCATGAAATAGTAAATTCCTTAACAGCAAGTTCCACTAGTGTATCACTAGTGTAGGTTTGGATTCAAATAAAACAAACAAGTGCATGTGAGTAATATTTATCAGTGATATGAATTTGTTTTTATTCTTTTAGTTGTATAAGCATCTAGACAAAAATAAATTAAACATAGGCACGCAGCCTTTGGAGAGAAGTGTCAGAGTGAAAAACATTGTTATAAGTTTTAGAAAAAAAACATCAAACAATCTATAAACTCAATAAATTACACCCTTTTTCTTTATTTTAGTATCAAAAGCTCCATATCATACAGCATTATCTATGATTGATGAGCCCTTTGAGTGTCTTCGCAGAATTATCTTCCTCACAAGCTCAGTTTGAAGAAGGGCAGCTGCTATGCTGCCTGAGATACAAAATCCAGGGCAAAAAAGTCCGTAATCACTTCTTACTGCTGTTAAGCTTAAATGCATTAAGTGCACTGTAATAACAGAGGGTGACTCAGACATGTATTTGAGCATTTTAATCAACTTAGATCTTCTCCCATCTGTTTTTGCTGCTTTGTGAATCAGAGGACACAGCTTTTGGTTCTTACAGCTTAACAAGTCTCTGCAGACTGATATCATAGCTCTGGTGATGTACCTGCAGTGGTTTTACATTTTTTGCACAATACCACCATCCTGTCCTTTTTTTTTTAGTGTCTGACCATCCATCTGACAAGAGTTCATCAAATTTGTCTGGTGAGACAGTCAGTCAGTTCTTTAAATGTACTGAGTTGTTATTGTTCATAGACTTTTCTGGAATGCAGTTTGAAGCAAAGCAAAACTCTGCCACGGAGCGAAAAGGAAGCCCCTGGGTATAGCTGCAGCTGTCGCAGCAGTGACTTTGTCGGAGAGTTGGATATATTTGTGGGAGCCTGGCACTTGAAAGCTCGGTGTGGGAAAAAGCCAGTTGATAATGGATCATTTTCAGCAGCGGTGTATCAAGGTGATGCTGTAGCGGAAAGATTTTGACAGGCGCAGCTGATGATTTAATGGATGGCTTTAGGACTGACAGGGACAGCTCTTTTTGAAAAGTGACAGTGCTGGCTGCCTGTTATTTTGTGATGTGAGTGTTGATACACAAAAAGGGACTTGCAGATAGGGAGGCAGTTAGAGTGTGTCTCTGGCTGTTTATTCTCTGCAGCAGATCTGACAGTTGTGCGTGATGTCCTGAAGGGAAATGCTCATTAAAGAAATGTGACTTTGTTGACGAGGCAATTAGAGAACCCCCTCCACTTGTTATCTCTTTAGTTCAACTCACCACAAAAATCCAAAGCATTCATAGCATTTAGAGAAGTGACAGGCAGCTCCATTTGAATTCATCTCTTGCCGTCCTGGAACTTGTCCCTAACATCAGTTTCTCCGGTTCATGTCTTAATTATACGTCAGAGCCAGTGTTCCTTGAAATCTCAAAAACAGTTGACAGGCATATCATTCTGCTTGTCTTTGTGACCATGATTTCATAAATAAGAGATCTTTGCCTGTAACAATTACACATTCTGAGTGTTTCATACGGGATTAGAGCTATTAGAGCAATATATTATTGGTACCATAATCTAGTCCTTGCAGGCAGTGTGTCATCATGAAACATGATCCATTAATCTGAGGACTAAGCACAAACACGCTGGACTGATTCTTTTAACTAGAAAGAGAAGGAGAGAGCAGCGAGTCAGCCCTGGTTAGTTCACTGAATCGAAGAACTCCCCGTCATCATTCACTGTTTGATCTCCACAGCACAAATGATACGTCTCCTCTTGAGGAGGCGGAATAACAGAGTTACTCTCTGTATGATACTATAACAATCAGTTGCACATGATGGTATTACGATGCAGGAATTCTGTGATCATTTGTACAATGTGAGACAATCATCTCAGCACATCAAAATGTCTGTGAAACTGAGAAAAAAAAAACAAATAAACATGCCAAAAAGCAACAATAATGTACAAAGTCACTGCATCGTGTTGTCAGTTTTATGGAATTTGACTGACTGACTGCAACCTGTGCTTGTGTGCCGTCATTCTGCTTTCTGCCAAAAGGAGAAAAATCTGAATATAAGCCATGAAAATGTGACTCTGGTATAAGTCATTTATGCAGGGGAATCTTAGTGCCAGCATATATTAAAAACAAAAACAAACAAACAAAATAAACTTATGGAGTATCAGTAACGTATCTGATGAGGAAGTAATGCAATATTTTCTTGAATTTTTGTTTTGCCCCACCCCCATTCATTTAAATTGTTTAAAAACTGAAAACTGAAAAATGTGCTAAAACTTTAAATCAGGCTCAGTTGGACTTTAGTCTTAGTAAACTCAGACATGAGTTGTTGACTCTCACTGCTATCAGATAATACAAAAATAACCAAAAAAAGACAGCCATTGTTTGTTTTTTGGGTATCTTGATTGTTTTTCCTTTGAGTTACAGACTCCAGAGTTCAGGAAATCCACGTCTCGACCCCTTCCTTCCTCACAGTGACTTTTGTGGTCTATGCGGTCAGACAGATAGGAGCAGATAGCAGTTAGCATATGTTTGTGTATGTGTGTGTATGCACACACAGATCTAATATGCTGCAGTGGGACAGGAAACCAGTGGCATTTTCCTGCTGCTGTGTCTGGCCACTCGCAGCCAGCGGCGAGCCCGTCCCAGAGTCCCTCGGGGCATGTCGCCCTAACAGGGGTGAAACAGCACATCCTCGGCTGTGCCTTCATTGTGAACCCTAATGGGCTGATAATTAGTGAGGACAAATCATGCACTAATCAA
>JAPZDW010000006.1:1702168-1714603 GCA_029814725.1 Acanthurus nigricauda
TTTTTTTCTTCTTTTTTTTCACAATGTTTACAGCTAACATTGTTGTGATCTGATGTACGAGGCTGTTATTGTGCACCATCTTTTAACATATTGGCTCTACTCGCTGTTCCCTTCTCTACTCTGCCTCAGTCGGTCCCTGTCTCCATCCACCACCTCCCTGGGCCTGTTCTAACATGATGCATAAATTCAGAACCAATTTTACACCACATTGCCTTGGCTTCACTCTCCAAATACTGCCAGACTCCCACCCTCCAAATCCAACTCCACTCTCAACCTGTTTAAGTGCACTCGACCAGAAGAATGACTACAGCTTTTCCCCGTGCACTTTTTTTTTTTTAAACACAGATTTAGTAGAACTTTTAATCACGTCTAAAATCTTTATGGTGCGGGACAATTTTCATGAGTTATGACACAATGTTTACGAAGTGAGTAAAGGCAGATATAAGAGTTCAGTAAGCTCAGAAAATAACATCACTTCTCTGTAATGCAGCATTTAAAACCAACAAAAGATTCTCCTGCCATAAAAATAAAACAAGACCCAAAATCTAAAATGATTTCTCATCTCATATCACAAGAAATATAATATTTACTTAGTTACTTAACTTTTCCATAAGGCGTCTAAAGAGCCACTTTCTCCACTTGAAAAAAAAACTGCAGCAACTGATGTCAAAGTCATTATAAATAACTTAACTAGCTGCTGCAGCAAGTAAACGTAGCACACAGGACAAGAAAATAATCTCTCCTTCTATTCAGCTAAACAAGGTGTCCTTCATAAGCTTGACTGGGTTTTCAGCTGTGTGGCATCACAGCAAAGAATCAGCATTAGCAGTGTTACCACATAATGGCTTCTACTTATTTCACCCTGAACTCTTTGAGGCTTTATCTAATTATATTCTGATGTTTTCTTAATCTGATATTTAGCAGGAAAGACCGCAGGAACCTGCGTAAGACGCCGCGTCACAAAAACATCCAAGTCTCACAGAGTCTCACGTTACCGTAAGGGTTTCCGTTGACGTTGGTTCCGATGAGCTCGAGCGTTTGTTCGAGGAGGTCGGCCAGCGGGACCGCTGCGATTTCTAGCATGTCTTCATTGTCGGCGCCGGGCCTGAGAACCAGAGCCGCCCCGACATCATAATCCACCACGGAGGAGTGCCAGCAGTACTGCTTGTTGTCCTTCTCCACGGGAACCCAACCTGAACATCAACAAGGAGCAAAGAGACAAATCACAGCTTCTGCAGACACCGAGAAGGTTTTCCACCGTGCTGCCTGTCAGACACGTCAATGGTTATAACTCTCAGGGAATCCAGCAAACTATATTTCAGCTGTGTACAATAAGTTCAGGAAATCATTGACTAGTAGCAAATAGCAATAATAACAAATTCAAATGGAGCACATGCTGTGATTTGATGTAAATTAATTGTACAACAAGCTTTTAATATTTTTTAATTATGTAATATGTCGATCTATTCTAGTTTTTACGTTTACAAATCATTTTAAGTTCATTTTTTACATTCAGTTTAACAGAAGTTTAAGTGTATTTGTCAGGATGAAATGTTTCATTTACAAACGTACATTTGTAAAATGTGCAGCTAAATGCTTGGAGTTCAAATATCTTAATATGTTCTTTTACAAAGGAGCTACAACTTTCACTTTGTTGTAGTGCAAATTGCTAAAACACCACAACTGAGATAAATTTACATTTAAGCTTTTTTTTTAAGCAGAAAATATGGCTTAATTTAAGTTTTAGTTCTTCTTAAAGGGTGTCACTTATGTTTATCTTCACTTTATAATATTTTGTCACTGCCTATTTTAATTTGAGGTGCACTTTGAGTTATTAAAAACACTGCTGTACCTTATAATCATGCACAGGCTACACTAAGTTATGAATGACTGTATTTGTGTTGATGCTATGATCAGAAAAAGCAAAATCAGGACTTGTCATAAATTTAACAATAAATGTACTAAAAGTCTAGATTAAATTATTATCTTTGCATTTGTCTGTTTTCTGTACCTGTTAATGTGGTTCTGAGCTGCAGAATGAAGTCCACATGTCTTCAGCACATCAAACACAGCTGTTATCCTTTATGACTTTACTGGCTGGAATTTTTACACATACTGGTAATAATCAATTTAGCATCAGTCTTCCATGAATTTAAACTAATTGGACCCATATTGGCACAGTTACAGGAAAAGCTCAGTGAGGACGTCACATTCGCTGGCCACATCAAATGAGTTCAAAGATTATTTTTTACAACGTCTTTTACTTCACGGTTAAAGATTAAAGACCTGGAATGTGTCCATGCTCATCAGGCATCGGATGGCCGTTGAGGTGTTTGACTCTGTGGGCTGGAATCCACGTTTCCGGCACCGTCTTAAAATCTTCCTCCACGTTCCATGTGAAGCCTGAAAAATAACAGATTCACAATAAAACTGGTGTGAAACTCACCAACGAGCAACATGTGTTTCCATGTGGTAGCTGCAGCTAAAACACCTTTGCAGGTCTTGTGGGAATACTGATGCTTCTTGAACCTCTTCTCTGCCAGTTTGTTGGGTTTCCTGTCAAGTCGAGCCCAAAGGTAAGGCTGCCCTGCAGACAAAACACACACCATCATTCATTTCAGTTTACTTCACAGCAAGAAAAATAAGCAAATTACTGGTCGAAAAAAGTCACTTTTTTATAGAAACAAAATGTCATCTCAGTGCCAGTAAAGCTTCAGCACTCGTCAGTTCAAGCTACAACATTATTATTGTAATTTCACACGATAAAACATGCAGCGAGTGCAAGAGTGCAAATATGGTTGCTGCTATTCTGACGGATACTCACCTTTATAAACCGTAACATAACAGCAGGTGCCATCGAGCTTTTCTGTGGCGAGGGCACAATCGATGTTTGCCTCCAGAGCCACAGGGTTCACCGTTTCAGTGGCAACTACCTGGAATTGCTTAAGAGACAGAAAATGTTAAATTATTTCAGGAAACTATTCATGTTATTTATTACCCATCAGCTGATTTAATGGCCATTATCAATAGCATTTTAAACAGGAAGATATTATTACTTTATTTACTTTTACCTCTACAGTAAGTGATGGCACTAATCTAAAGCACGGGCCAATTTACCTAATTTAATAAAACATTATTGATAAGCTGTATTAAAAAAATTCTGGTATGCAGGTTTATACAAACTGTGTCCCAATGACATTGTGATTATTGTATTTCCTAAATGTTCAGCTCTTCCATTTATTTTGTACACATTTCTTTTAAATAATAAAGTTTAAGAGATATGTATGTTTGTTTATATTGTCCAATTTTAACGTTAACCTGTTAATATTTTAGGCACTGTGAGTATTTTGGATTGTGTGGATGTTGGACATCTGTTAAGAAAATATTTCTTGATATGATCAATCATGATACTTATTGTATGAATTATTTACATTAACTTGATCCCTCATCAGCAACTGTATCTAAATAATTTGCAAGTCCCTGGGGCACTAAGTGTGATATTGTCATTATGGCACCCAGAGACCTATATTTGCTCCAGTATGTGTCTCTTAATTCTCTTAAAACTTTGTATAGGTGTAGGCTACTTTTAATTTAAATTCAAGGCTGCTTAAACTTACCAGTACTATGGCATAAAGAGCTGTCAAAGTTCACGTGTCTCCACTATTGTGTAGTCATGTTTCCTATATAATTTGGATTAATTTTTGGGGTATAAGACACTCACTGCTGCCACCACTCCAGTAATTGTAAAATGAGTGAATATTATTTTCCTTTTTTGGTTTACAACATTGACAACTGATTTGTTAAAAATTAAACAGACATGCTGGCAGTAAATGCCAGCAGGAGAAATGCCAACAGTAGCTTGGTTACTCTGGATAAAGAGAAGACAACACTAATGTACTAATGATAACCTTCAAAAAAAGGGATTCTTAAAGGAGCACGTTATTTCAGATATGTTCTAAAAGAAAGAAGAAGAAGAAGAATATGAAACAACACTGTTTGAAGGGTCACAGCCTGGTAACACAGGAACAAAAGGTAAAATCAGGATGGTTTACAAAGTGCACACAATGCAGGAGTGAAAGTCAAACAGGCTGGGAGAGGAAAGGATGATTTGTGCTTTGTTGGGTCAAAAGCTTGGTGGGGAAAAGTGAACAGACTGTCACTGATCACATTCACTCAGTGACTCTCACTTAGCCGAACCCATATGAATGATGCTAAAGCTCAGAGCAGCCATAGGTGCCAATGGCACAAACCTGGTGCTGGAGAGTGCGCCCGTCGTGGTGAGCACAGAGCAAGTTCTGATGGGTAAGAAGAGAAAGCAGTTGTTAGTCTCAGAAGGGCTCCCTAAGCAAGCATCAAGATGTCGCCTCAGAGGGGGAGCAGTGCAAAGAGCAGGATAAGTGAGGTGGAAGTATTGGATGAAAGCTCTCTCTTTCTCATTTTTAAACTGAGACTTTTAATTGCAGAGGGCTTCACATTCAACCCAATGCAAATAACTTCCCTAATGATCTTTGCTACACCATTCAAGAGTCTTCTGTGAGATGGGGCAAAGTCAGTCTGAGCCTCTGAAAAATAAAATCTGCATAAGATCTCAAGATCTTAAAAATAGCTAATGTTTGAGAAGCACAAGCAATCTAACACTAAGACCACTCTCTTGAGGCAGTTATTGGCAATAATTTTGGGTCAGGTTTAACTCATGTCATCATGATAAAATGTATGAAAGTTTGAGGAAACTCTGACTTAACTTGTAGAGTTTTTGACATCTCTAATGTTAGATGTTGGATATTTTACACAAAAAATGGAGAACTCTTACATGACCCAGGTAACATAGAGGACTTTAATGGCTGTTTCCTAAAATCTGTTGTGCTGATAGCTGAGAGTTGTCCCATCAGTCACCTTGATCCTACACCACTTAACACTGATCAAGCCACCTTCTGTTTAAAGGAGGTTTATGAATCTAAAGTGTTAAAATAATTGATTCACTGAAGATATATATAGCCTGGACTCCTCCATACTAAAATCTCTGTAGGAGTTCTTAGCATCCCCCATCTGCAGGGTCACCAACTCTTCAATCTCCAGTAGTGTTTATGCTACTACAATGAAGTCAGCTACGGTTACATCTACTTTTAAAGCTGGTAATCACAAAGGCATTGGTAACTACAGGCCTATGTAGATCCTACCAATTATAAAAATTCAAAGTAAATGAAAAATGGATAGATGAAGAACAAATCTACCATTACAGCTAACAGCCCTTTTCCCTCCACCTCATGCAGTTTGACTTTAGATCCAATCACTCAACAATTACAGCTAACTGTTAATCTGTTGAGAAAGTGAAAGAGCTCTTGGACAAGGATGGTGTCATTGGAGCAGTCTTCCTTGACCTAAAAAAGGCCTTTGACACCATAAATCACAAAGTATGCCTCTCAATATTATTCAAATTCAATTTCTCCCAGAGTGCATTCGAGTTGATAAAATCCTATCTGATGGACAGAATGCAATGTTAAAATAAATGGCCAGCTCTCTAGCTGTTCTGAAGGCTGCATGGCAGTGCATGTAGTTCGGGGGCCCAGTCACTAGGGGCGCTAGAACCAAGCAGTGGCACACCAAGCAGAGTGAAGTAGAGATTCACGGTAGAGCTGCTCTTTTATGTGTGTAGAAGAAGACAGACGACGGTGCAAAGTTGTGTGGAATTTGATACGGCGTCTGTCTGTGCAAGTTTGAGTTGCTACTTTGTAGCTATTGATCCACCGTTTGTGTGTGCGTCCATAGACACGTAAGTTGCGCTGTTTACTTAACGGATATTATTATTCGTTTATTGAGTTGTATCTGCTGCTGTAGTGTGTGATTTTTATTAGCTACATGTGATGGTTGTTGCAGCTAATAATATAAACGGTCATTTATGTTTATGTTTGTGCCTCCGACCGTCTACTTTCGTTGTCACTCAGGGATATGTGATATACAGTATATTGCCTATTTTACTTATACACAGCATGCATAGTTATCTTTCTTTATGTATGGATGGTCATTAGTATGCTAATGATAATTATTATTTATGGCAAGTTTATTTACATAATATTGACACTGATGGTTATTTTGGACTACTGTATATTGTGAGCTGCTGTATTTTCGTGTTGTTGATGGCTGTTATTGTTATTGTTGTTTGTTTCAGAACCACACACACCCACACATACACACCCATCTGCCAGTGTATGTTATTCACACTGAATTAAAGTGCAGTAAATGGATCGACCCTCTCCAGTGTCATCCTTTAAGTCTTGGGGGAATAGCAGATAGAGGCAGCGTTCTAACAGACGCACACTTTGCGATTACGCTACAGAGAAACCAGCCTGTACACCTCGAGCCTCCGCAACAAATGGTCCTTCGAGCCGGATTAAGGTAATTACAAAGTGAAAATGGCTTATGTTCCCCCAAGTGAAGATGTTCGTCCACGTCGACGAGTGTGTAAACCAGGATGGATGGAAGATTATGAAGGGTATGTCCTACCGCAGGCTGTAAGCTACACAGCACGCGACTCCACGGTGAGAGAGGAGGCTGATTGGAGCAGAGAGAGAGAGGGACGTGCCGAGATGACACCCCTTACCCAGCGCCCACTACAGCATGCTCAACGTTCTGCTGAGTTTATAGAGAGATCTCCCAGTCATATCGGAGCCGCAGCACCTGTGTATGTGAGCACGCCACGGCCGTATCAGGGCCCACCTGCAATGATGGATGTGCTGCAGCAACTACAGGAAGATAATAGGAGGCTGCAGATGATGATGATGGACATGAAACGTCAAATAGACAAGAGTGGTGCAGCACCTCCCAGTTTACAGTTTGCACAGCTGCACCATCCACAAGAAAGTCATCTCCCCACCAGAGGAGAGGGCACCAGACCCCCACTGCCATCACCCTCCATGCCTCATACACCACCTGAAAACACTCACAGGATGCATCATCCATGGGCAGGAGAACAGGACGGTTGGTCAATGCCGCCACCTCCCTTGCAGTCCGCATTGCCGCATCCACCAAGGGAGCTGCACCGCCCCCCGGCGGCACAGAGCAGAGATTTACCGGATGATGACTGGCCACTTCCTCCCCCACCAGTAACCTTCGCCAGTGACATTCAAGAGCCCCAAAGGGTGCAGCCTACACCCGAAGTGCAGCCCGCTGATCTGGTGGAAGACCTCAGAGAACGCCTGCATCAGCTGGAATCACGCCTGACTCCAGCCCCATCCATGCTAGCAGACACTGATCAATATGACAGCGTGCCACGATCCGTTATAGCCCCTCAAACCCCACCACGGCTAACCTCCTTAGCAACACTACCTCCTCTGCGCAGCGAGAGGACATACAGGGGCCCGACGCCATCGATCCCCAAGTTCACAAGGGATGACCCAAGAGAGTTCGCCAGACTGAGGCTCGCACTTGATAATATTCTTCCCACTGACGCGACGGAGAGGTTCAAGTACCAAGTGCTCTGTGACCACCTCAAATTCGAAGAGGCCCTCCTGATAGCTGACTCATACAGTAACTCTTTATCCCCCTACACAGACACTATGGCTTCGTTGACCAAACACTATGGTCAGCCCCATCAGCTGTCACTACAGCGGATTGCAGAGCTCATGGAGGAGCCCACTATTCGAGCAGGTGACACCGTGGCATTCAGGAAATTTGCTCTTAGAGTCCGAGCTCTAGTTGGGATGTTGGAGCAACTGGGTGAAGACGGGCGCATAGAGCTGAAGTGTGGGTCTCATGTGGCCAGATTAATGAAGAAGCTTCCCCAGGATCTCCGTGCCACCTTCCGCCGCCACCTCTACTCTTTGAAGGCAGGAATCCCTTCCCTGATGGATTTTGCAGAGTGGCTGGAGTATGAGCTGGAAATCCAGGAGGGTGGAGACAGGCTCGACAAGATTGAGGATGGCCAAAGGAGAAGGAGTGGGTCAACCAAGGAGTTTGACAGAGATAAGAGAGCTGCTAGGAAGACTATGAATGTGCTACATGGCGCCGCCCATGACATAGCCCCACAAGTATGCACAGCTGAACCCACAGCTCACCGAGAGGCTCAGGATAAGCCCAAAGCTTATTGCCCCTACTGCAGCAATACACAGCACTTCCTGGACCAGTGCTTGAACTTCAAGCAGTTAACCAAGGAACAGAAGACAACCTGGGTGAAGTCCAATAATCGCTGCTGGCGCTGTGGACGGCACCACCAAGCTGCCCAGTGTCGGTTGAGAGTCCTATGCAAGATGTGCAAGGGAAAGCACCTCGAGTCCTTGCATGATTTGAATCTCCGACCTGGCAATAATGAGTATGCTACAGGGCATGGCACTGGTGCAGAGTTGAAGCCACCGACAGATGTTCTGTACCTGGATCGGCGTGCCGGCTGCAATCAGGTCCTCTTGAAGGTCAGTAAGGTGCTACTACGCAACGGCAACCACACCCTGGAGACGTACGCCATATTGGACGATGGCTCAGAGAGATCCTCCTCCAGGAAGCCGCTCAGAGGTTGCAGCTTCAGGGACCGCCAGAGAGCCTCACTCTAAGAACAGTTCGGCAGGGTCTGAGGACACTACATGGTTCATCAGTGACATTCGAAGTCTCCCCGGCTAGTCAGCCGACAAAGACATTCACCATTGAGAAGGCTTTCACTGCAGGTGAACTAGGTCTCGCTGAACACTCTTATCCAGTGAAGGGGCTTCAGTGCAGATATAAGCACCTCAAGAGGCTCCCTCTGCAGCCGTTCACAGACGCCCATCCACTCCTCTTGATAGGTTCAGACTGTCCACACCTGGTAACGCCTATTGCACCTGTCCGTCTCGGCCCACCTGGGGGCCCAGCTGCAGTGAAGACCAGGCTTGGCTGGACACTGCAAGGTCCAGTAAAGTCTCTCCAACAGTGTAACCGCCCACAGCAGTGTCTGTTCTTGTCCACCACCTCTCCGGCAGCTGAACTCTTCAACCAGGTAGAGAAGCTCTGGCAACTGGATACCCTACCATATAGAAATGAGAAGCTGGTGACTAGGTCACGGAGAGATCAGGAGGCCATGAACCTGCTAGAGGCAAAGACCACAAGAGTGGAGGTAGAGGGAGTTCTTAGATACGCCACCCCACTGCTGCGTGTGAGTAACATGCCAACGCTCACAGCGCAGCCCGAAGCGGTACTTCCCAGCCTACGTGGTACTGAGAAGCGTCTCAGCAGAGACCCGGTGAAAGCAGAGGCCTACCAAGCGGAGATCATGAAGCTGAAGGAGGCAGGCTATGCCACCGGAATTAGTCAAGAACAGGCAAAGACCTCCAAGGAGTCCTGGTTCATTCCCCACCACTTGGTGACACACAACGGGAAGAACCGTATCGTGTTCAATTGTTCCTTCACCTATAAGGATGAGAACCTCAACGAGCTACTTCTGCCTGGCCCAAACCTAGGTGCATCTCTCCTGGGTGTCCTGCTGCGGTTCAGAGAACACTCCATTGCTGTCAGCAGCGACATTAAGGGAATGTTTCACCAGGTGAGATTGCTGCCTGAAGACCGGCCTCTATTACGCTTTCTCTGGCGTGACCTCCAGAGAGACATCCAACCCCGTGTATATGAGTGGCAGGTCCTTCCCTTCGGGACTACTTGTTCACCATGCTGTGCCATATATGCCCTACAGAGGCATGTGCATGATCACACCCATCCAGAGGATCCAGTTCGTGAGTCCATCGAGAGCCACTTCTATGTGGACAACTGGCTACAGAGCTTCTCTTCTCCGGAAATGGCCAAAGATGTTGTTGACAAGGTGAGGGGGCTGTTAATGGAGGGAGGCTTCGAGCTACGACAGTGGGCCAGTAGCATGCCAGATGTCATCAGTCACCTGCCCAAGGTGATCAGGTCAGAGAGTAGCGAACAGTTGTTAAACCACACAGACATGGACCCACAGGAGCCTGCCTTGGGGCTGCGTTGGTTATGCCACTCAGACACGCTGCGCTATAAGTCACGGCTGCTGGAAAGCTCCCCTCCCACCATGAGGAATATTTACAGAGTATTGGCCAGTCAATATGACCCTATAGGATTCCTCACGCCGTACACTACGAGGGCCAAAGTGCTTGTACAGCAGTTATGGGATAAGAAGCGTGAGTGGGACGACCCCCTGCTGCCTGGGGAGTTGCTCACAGCGTGGCAAGACTGGGAAAATGAGCTGCAATACATGGACAATATCAGACTGCCTCGCTGCTACGTGAGCCCAGCCATGGACCATGCAGCCAGTAAGCGGGAAGTGCACATCTTCTGCGATGCATCTCAACATGCGTATGGTAGTGTGGGATATCTGCGCACAGAAGATGAAGAGGGGCATGTGGAGGTGGCCTTCCTGACGGCCCGATCCAGAGTGGCCCCCAAGCGTCAGCTTTCTATGCCACGGTTGGAGCTGTGCGCTGCACTCACTGGTGCACAGCTCGCAAACCTGCTAACCAGAGAGCTCACACTGGAGATATCCAGAGTGGTTATGTGGACGGACTCCACAACTGTCCTTGCTTGGATCCAGTCAGACTCCTGCCGCTTTAAAGTTTTTGCAGGAACCCGTATAGCTGAGATCCAGGAGTTGACTGACAGCCAGGCCTGGCGCTATGTGGAGACGTCAGAGAACCCAGCGGATGATCTCACCCGTGGAAAGTCACTGCACGATCTCACAGGTGAGAATCGATGGACCCATGGACCAACTTTTCTGCGATTGCCACCTGACCAGTGGCCAGTACACCCAGGCACATTGAATGAAGACATCGCTGAGGAGCTGCGAAAGCCCACAACCTGCCTGGTTGCCATGGCAACCAGCCCTGACCATTCTCTGCCTGATGCTCAGCAGTTTAACACTTTCAGTGAACTGGTGAAGGCGACTGCGAGGTGCCTTCACGGGGCGGCTGCTGAATCTACAGGAACTCCTACAGCCGCGGAGTTCAAAGAGGCGGAACTTAGCATCCTGCGGTCCGCTCAAAGAGACAGCTTCCCCGAAGAAGTCCAGTGCCTAGCAGCTGGGAACCCAGTCCCCTCCTCCAGCTGCTTAACCACACTGGCTCCAGAATATGATGCATCATTCCAGCTAATACGGGTAGGCGGTCGACTGCGGCGCTGTCAGGATCTGGAGGATGATGTGATCCACCCTGTAGTCCTTGACCCGAGGCACACTGTGACCAAGCTGCTCATCAGACAGGTCGATCATGATCTGAAACACCCTGGTGCAGAACGGCTCTTTGCAGAGCTGAGGAGAAAGTTTTGGATCCTGCGTGGCCGTGAGGCTATAAGAAGAGAGCAGCGCTCATGCCCTGAATGTCAGAGGTGGAGAGCCCAACCCATCAACCCCAAGATGGCAGACCTACCTCCTGCACGGCTCAGGCTACATCAACCGGCCTTCTTCTCTACAGGGATTGATTGTTTTGGTCCAATGCAGGTTAAAGTCGGCCGTCGGAATGAGAAGCGGTGGGGCTTGCTCTTCAAATGCCTCACTACGAGAGCAGTCCATATCGAAGTGCTGTCTAGCATCAGCACAGACTCCTTCCTGATGGCGTTGAGAAGATTTATATCTCGTCGCGGGAAACCAGCGGAGTTGCTCTCTGACCAGGGTACTAATTTTAGAGGCGGGGACAGGGAACTACAAGAGGCTTTCCGAGCCCTGCATCCTTCCCTCCAAGCCCAGCTGGCAGAGTCCCAGATAAAGTTCTGCTTCAACCCCCCCAGCGCTCCCCACTTCGGGGGCTCCTGGGAGCGGGAAATCAGGTCAATTAAGTCTGCTCTGACAGCTACCTTGGGTTCACAAGTTGTCAGCGGAGAAGTGCTGACCACTGTCCTGATTGAAATCGAGGGCATTCTCAACTCTAAGCCCCTCGGCTATGTATCCTCTGATGTAGCAGACCCAGATCCGGTCACCCCCAACCTACTGCTGATGGGGCGGCCGGACCCCTCCCTACCTCAGGCAGTGTACAACGACTCCGAGCTGCTTGGCCGTCGCCAATGGAGGGCCTGTCAAGTGCTGTCCGATCGCTTCTGGACACGGTTCCTGCGCCACTACCTGCCCACACTGCAAACTCGGTCCAAATGGCAGTCAGACACACCCCCTCTTCAGTTGGAGACTGTCGTTATGATTGTTGATCCTCTGCTGCCCAGAGCATCGTGGCCTGTTGGGAAAATTATCAAGGTGTTCCCTGGAGCCGATGGACTGATTCGCACGGCGGAGATTAAAGTCAGGGATCGTACCTATGTCAGACCAGTGAGCCGTCTTATCAGACTTCCTGCTGCCCTAGAGGGAGATGAACAGTGATGGACTGAAGGTTGCAAATTTGCTGTAGCAAATTTGGGGGCGGCTGTTCTGAAGGCTGCATGGTAGTGCATGTAATTCGGGGGCCCAGTCACTAGGGGCGCTAGAACCAAGCAGTGGCACACCAAGCAGAGTGAAGTAGAGATTCACGGTAG
>JAPZDW010000006.1:2352518-2365841 GCA_029814725.1 Acanthurus nigricauda
CAAACATTTGTCTGGTAGAAAAAAAATGCTCACACAGCTGCCTTGAAACAGTCTGGTGGATAATAGAGACATCCTGTCATAGTATGTCACTGTCTGCTAAATAAGTCCTGTACAAATATCTCCATTCTTACACTGTCCATTGTTTGATTCTGTTTATATTTGATGAGATAAAGTTTAATTTGTCTGTCTACACCAGTTGTGCCCACAGCTTGCTGAGCACAGGAACAGTGGTTCACAATGGAGAGACTGCGACTTTTAAGTGGAATTCCCAAGCTTTTCACAATAAAAGTTGTTTACAGGTGTGAGGGAGTACTACATCTGCACAGTGGAAAAAACTGGATGAAGCTACAATTGCTCCAAAGGGAGCTTTGTAACATATACAAGCGATATCGCGTGAGTCAGTTCAGGCTGAGAAGCTAGATGTGATTTTCCCAGATTGTCACCACCAGCGTAACATACCCATATTCCAGACCGAATTGTCATTGGCCGAGTTGCATTGTGGGTAATGAAGGAAGCAAGTTTTGACAAGGAAGAAGAATGTAAGGAGGTCAATAAGACATCATCTCTAGATCAGCCAGATCAGTTTGTAAACTTTCAGTTATGAACTTGATAATGTAACAGGAGAGAAATGTAAATCGATGAAAAACTCTTAAAAGCAGAGTCACAGCCTCACCTGTGGTTCTTGTATTAGATTAAAATGGTAGGTGAACCTGACATGTCCAAAATGTAGTTTTAAACAAAAGAAATGCTGTTAAAAGAGCTCAATGTCATACCGTTTCAGTGTTTAAGCCTAAAACATTTTAGAGATTATTTGCCATCTGAACATCTATCTTGTATGCTGTTGTTCAGATCTCAATCTGAGATCTCTTATAGAACATCAGTCTGAAGACAGGCAGTTCCTAAAATATCTCATTTTAACACGACAGAGGAACGTGGGGCAATGTTGAATGTGAGGCCAAGTGCCTCAGGGTTTAAGCCTCCCTCTTGCCTCCTGATTTGAATATCGTTCAACGTCCATTTGCATCTAGTTTTAATAGCAGTTTATTCGGTCAAGCAGAAGATGACATCTTTATCTGTGGTTGACATATGAGGCCGTTAGCCTGAGGCTAGCATGTGTCTAGTTAATGAGCAGAGGGATGATGCCGCTGATTAGGAGCAGCAGTAAAAAAGCTTAGCCTTCTACTCTGACTCAACTCTGTGGCAAGCAGATAGGGTTTGGACCAAGATAGGCTGCTTCTAGGTTGTAGTCCAGGTGCAATGAGAAATTAGGGCAGGTGCTTGTTTTCTGTGTCTGTTTCTGAGTCTCTGTATTTGTGAACCTATTAGGGCCAAATACATATTGTCAACCTTTGGGAGGGTAGAGATTTCTATGCTTTGTCCTAATAAAAGTCAAATTCATTCATGGGTAAATGTGTCTCTGTGCAATTTGTGTGAGGTGCAGTGTGTTTATGGTATGTAAAATAGCAGCTTGTCTTCACCTTTTCAAATTGAATTCATGAACTAAACTACATTCAGTGATTTTTACACAAAATATGCTAGGTGTCACGAAGGCTGCAAGTAACAGTTATTTTTCTTAACAGTCTGCTAGTTTTCCTCTTTTTTATATATTTTGGTCTAAAAACTTTCAAGTGTAAAAAAACCAATCAATCAAATTTTCCAGAAAGCCAAACTTAAATTTTTCTGTTGTCTTGCTCTGTTCAACAGAGATTAGAAAGATATCACAAAAGACAACAAAAAACAGCAGTTCTTTACTTTTGAGATGCATGAACTAAACTAAAATTTTGGTATTTAATAAACTGCAACTAATAATCTGATATGAAAATCAAAGCAGATTAACAGTTTGTCCATAGAATGATGAAATTTTTTCAAGTTATAGTTACATCCTTAAACTTAAAGACATCTTCCTGTATATGTAAGATTTTTGTGCACTCTAATTAAAATTTTCAAAAGTATGTTTATAAGTTGTGCCAATTTATTTGTTTTTTATGAAATCAAAACAAAAAAAAGGATTCATTTCCTCTGGTGGCAGTTACAACATTCAGTAAACTGAATCAAGATAGTCTTACAGATGACATGCAACATTTAACAGTTAGATTATATCATAGAAGAACAAAATAACAATTTTATGTAGGTAGATTTTAATCACAAAGGAAGAACTGTGATTGTGTTTCTAAACATCAGAATATTTGACCGAAATTGGAATAAAAGCATTTAACTGAACAGAATCCATGTGCATGTTTACACCTCTCCACCATTTACTGTACTGGGAATGATGCTTGCTAAGCGAATGGTGGCCAGTGTGTTGCCATGGCAACCCCAGCGGCTGTCAGTGTGCCTCCTGTAAGAATGACAAATGATTTTTATTAGAGGGGCTTGAAATTGGTGGGATCCCCCTTTCCATAGAGATGCTTATCCCAGCCTGATCAAACTGGAGTCACTCTTCCAATAACTCTGACCAGGCCTAATTACAACACAGGCCCTCCTGGACTCATCATACACTCATTATTACTCACAGGATACACCAGCAATTCTGGCGCCAGACACTGTGTGACATTTTCATAGTGGGAAACAATGTGGTGTCGCATGTGACACTGTTGAGGCTGCAGTCTGAGATAGTTTAAAGACAGAACTGGCTAAATTTTTATTTTATGAGGTAGGAATTAGATTTGGCAGGGGTTTTCAGAGATACAAAAAATCTTTTGATGAAAGTTTAAATATCATATAAAGGAAAATCTGTCATGTTATAACTTTTGATCTACAACATTTAACAGTTATTATATGCCTGCCATATTTTTAGATTTATATACTAGTCCTGCTGGTATTATTACAATTACATTGAATACAACATTTAAATATTTTATTTTTTTAAAAGAGGGTGCATTAAAAAAATATTCAGGAAAATGTTTTACAGAATAAGCAGCTCAATGATCCTACTTATACAAGTCATATTGAATATTATAAAAGGATGATTATTACAACTGATTTTTTTCTTTGTGTATTTTTCATGCAATTAATTGACATTTATATTTATTTTAAAAGGACAACTTTGCTCTATTGAATTGTATTGATTGTTTCAAACACAGTGCAGATTTTTCCTCACCAAGTGCCCTTCAAGGGGGAATTATTCTTCTTCAACCATTGGTGCTTTGCCCTTGTTCATTTGTTTTCTGTCTCCATCACCAGCAGATGTGAGTGTTTCTCATTGCTTAACTAGACTGAAGGGGGAGCTATCATAAGCTTTAAGGAGACAAAATTTTCTTTAAGATAAAATGACCTTTTTACAAAAACAGGGTTTTAGTGTTAACACACAAAACAAAAAACAATTACTGTAATTTTGCATTTTTTTCCATATGTTCTCATGTATAAAATGACCAAACATGAACACTGTAAGAGGACATTTTTAAGTGAATTATTTATACAACCTTGATCCATACAAGCTTTTAAACACTGTAACCATTATCACTGTAAGTAGTTTCCACAGTACTCGGTGCACAAAACGCAATTCTGCAACACACTTGACTAAATCTACTCTCACTTAATCAGTTACTCAGTAATTATAGTCCTCTGGCAAACATTAGGTTAACATGTTTAATTGTTGAATTCAACTTAACAAACAGCCAAGGATACATTTTCAAATGGAAAATTTGTAATGAAAAGCATATGCTTATACAACAGACGAACCGACATATCATCTCTTTTTGCACTCATTTACCACCGAACGGAGCTTTAGTAAATTTATTTTAAATGCACAGGTGTTGTGTATTAGTGTGCAGCTTTAAGCATAGATTATCTTTTCTTTTTTTTTTCTTTTGTCAAGCTGAATGACTTTGAGTGGCCAAGGTTACGGTGACACTGTAGGCCTCGGCTGTCTCTGGGGACCTCACTCCACTTGCTAATACACTCCAAGACAGTTGCACAGTGGGGACACTGCCAGCAGAGTGATGAGGAAGCAATTTTTATCTGCATTGTTTAGCTGACTCCATGGGTTTCCCATAAGTGGCTTCCAGACTGTTGGTGTTGATAGGTCAGACAATTCAAAGATCTTTAGAGTCAGAGAATTGCAGGTTGTCCAAGGTCAACTGGAAAATAATCAGACAGAGGTATGTCAGTTAGGAATGTGAAATTAGCATCTGTATTAATATTTCCAAACCGTATTTTTCTTTGTTAAAATAATATACTTAAAGGATAGTGCTATATGCAGAGCTGCAAAGATAGATAGAAGATATACACAGACATTCTCAATTCAGCACTTGGATTATATATGTTGTAGATAGATTATCACCACAATATCTTTACAGTGTGTTATGTTGGGACCTACCTTAACAACAGAACATGTAACTGGAGGAAGACAGACAGACAATATAAAAACAGAGACAGAGATAGTGGGTTCCTGTTGAGATGTGTCAGGGCTGACATTTTTTTTTATAATTGCTCTGCCCAGCCATGATCTGAATTAGCATATGAAAGTTGTGCCTTTTTTTCTTCACTGGGAGCGCATAGCTGTAAGCTAATTTGTAAGTCATTTTAGATGACAGAGAGTGGTTGTATCCCAGAGGTGCTCTTTCCCTCTTGATCCTTTATTTTCTCTCTCAATCCTGTTTGCTCTCTCCATCTCTTCTCTCCCTCCTCCCATCTCATCTCTGCTCCACTCATGTCTCAATTATAGAATATTAAAATGACTCAGGCAACCGAGGTAACTCTTTCCGCTATTTTGAGGCAGATGGTCGCTCAGCAAGCGCAGGTCAAAGTGCTCAACTATGCTGTTGTTTGTCATTGTGCTCCACTTTATTGGAAATTTTTCTTTCCAAGTCCTTGTCACATGTGAACCTATGTGCCCATTGAAGACACATCTAGCCTGGTGCAAACTTTCCTTGATCAAAAGTGTAACAATAAAGCTATATTATAAACATAAGTCTGCCTCATCTCTCTCTTGCTATTACACATTATGCCTCACAGGCAGAAAAACTGCAAGGCCTCTTTATTTAAATGAACAAAGATTCTACTTGCAGTCTCAGTGTTGCTTATATTGGGATTAATAGAAGCTATTGAGTGTGGATCCACAGAAAGGGACTTGTGTCTGTAGCTCTGTCGATGCCAAAGCAGCTGGGTGGGCCGAGGAAGGGAAGAGGTTTCCAGCAAGCCACCTGGACTGAAATGAAGCCATAGTTTTAGAAATATTCACTAATATACCAGGTGTGGACAAAAACAAATGCTGGTATATAAGCTTATCACACATGCTGTAAGAACAGTTGAAGCTGTCTCTCTCATGGTGTTAGTATGCAGTAGGTAGAGCAAAGAGAAGCATGGAAAAGCTTTGTGGAGCTCCTTCGATTGTTATTATTGACCATTTCTCCATGCAGCTGTATGCTACATAAACGCATTCACACTCACTTACATGCACACTGCATAGAAACACATTCACATACACAAACACTTTAATATGCAGACACACAAGCCAGTAGGTTTTAAGATGACTGCAGTGGTGTAAGAATACACAGAAATGCCCTCGGCTTACAAGGACGTGCACATACACTACAGCACTGTAGACCTGCAGCTCTGTATGAGACGATCAATTCCATTTGTTGGTAGTAAGCATGAGCTGGTTCTGCAAAGAAAGAATTGAATTTGTCTAAGAATAAAGAATATGATCAAATACAACAGCGCTGGACAATTTTTCTATTTGCAACCCTCTGTTTTTATTGCAGTGGTCTAAAAATATTCTGCTCGTGCTGTTTATTTACCTCTTGAAGAGATGCTCAGCTATATTTGAAAACTAGAAGGCACACGGTCAACTAATATTAACACTGTTGTTACCATTATTTTAGTGATTTTTATATTCTACACAATTTCTTCACTCAGTTTCTAGATTTTGTCAGGAACTAATGTCGACAGCAACTTTAGCTATTCAAAATGTTTTGTTTAGTAGTTAAGGGTGAAATGCTTGTGCTGATGGATATAATTTGTACAATACAAGCCGAATGAAAAGACTTAACTAAGCTGCTCCTTGCAGTCAAGCATACTTAAAGTGTAAGAAACTCTTCCAAGGGCCTAGAAAGGTAGTGTGAAAAAATAATTTAATATTCAACACTGTTTCTTGTAAAATTATGCCGCATCACATCAGTTAATTTGCTCAATGGGAGACTTCAAACCCTAGTTTTAATAAGCAGTAGTTTGTCAACCTGGAACAAACATGTTTGCTCTTTTTTCTCTGAGAGGATTGATAGCGCTCTCATGTCTGCATAAATAATATGGACCTACAACCAAGAAAGATCAGGTCGATCAGCTTAGTTGGACTGGAAACCAAGGCAAGCATCTAGAGTGACTCACTTATTAAAGTATTTTGTCACTTTTGTTTAGTGTGAAAATATTAAGTTGTGGTTTGTTGTTTTTTTTTCTTTTTAATTTTGGACCAAGCCAGGTTAACTATTTTCTTCTATTCGCATTGTAATTGTTTTGCCAAGCTGAGCAATCCCCTGATCCCAGCTCTGAAAATAACTTGAAGAAATTAACTTGGTGTCAGTCTTCTTATTTATTTAATAGCCAGACAGCAAAAAAACTCTTTTCTTAAAAAAACATTACAACAGGTTCTTCTGCTGATCCTTAGAGTGAACCATCCTACTCAGAGAGAAAGCTACTTACAGTGCAGAACCAGTTTGATTCATTGGCAGACAAGACACAAGCACACACACACATGCATGTAAACACGTGTGTATGTGTCTGTTTTAATGTGCATTAGAACCACAGGCGTACTCCTCTCTCCAAATCCTGGCCTTTTGTCACAGTGACAGGCAGTCTGTTCTAATGAACGCTCCTCTCATTCATAAGCCTGCCTTGTCAACATTTGATGCCAGGCAACTTTCAGAAGGAAAGACAAAGGAGGAAGATGGGAAAAGGGGGAAAGGAAATACAGGAGAGAGAGCCTGTTCTCTCTTCTTGCTTTGATATATGCTTTCTCTGAATTGTTTCCTTCTTTGAAAACAAACTACATTTTCTACCAGTAATATATAAATTTGATAGTTATCTGAGACTTGTTTATTAATATTAATATTAGTAAGAACTACAGACACACACATATGAGGGTACACTACTCTACCATCTCCCTCACTTTGCCACTGGTTGTCTGTCACACACTTGAGCATCTCGACCACAAACTGAAAAAACCCTTCAGGATATCAGATCCGTGGTCTCTTATTTCTAACTAGGTCATCACTTGCTCCCAATAGCATCCTCACTAGTCTCCTCTGTGTATTCCTTCCTTTCCTTTTTTATTTCTCCCTCAATTTTTCTCTGTCCTCTCAATCACCCTTTTCTTGTTGCACCATGCTGTAATATGTTTAAAGTCCTTTTTTTTGGTCATTTACCTTATTCACTCTCTGCAGCTGTAACAAGGGCAAAGAGTTTTTTTTCTCTAAACACCAAAGATGTAGCTTATTCATTGCTGCAAGTTTTTTTTTCCAAAAAATATCAGATAAGATTTCTTGTGATATTCAGTATTTTCAAAAGAAAAGGAGAAGAAGAAGTTATGAAGCAAGCAGTGATCAGGAGGTGGTGTTTGATGATGCTATAGGCTAGACTCTGCTTGGTATGAATCCTAATTCAAAAGTATCAGTAGGTGTGTCTGTGTGGTTGACTCACTGCCAATCAAGTCACTGTTATGCCTCCCAAGACCAGCTCACTCAGGCCCTGCAATTATTCCTGTCTTTCATTTGGAGCTACTTAGTCAATCCAGTTGGCCAGCATGTTCTTCTACATGGTCTTTCATTATGAAAATATAAATATTTACTGTTCTTAGTGGTAGATGAAACAAAAGTCCCCTTATCAACCTCCTTTTTTAAAAAATCATCCTTTAGCATCCTTTTCTCTGTGCCATCGCCTGGTTTAACTTAAACCTGAAAATGTCTCACTCCAGTGGAGCTGCTAACTGCTAAATGAACTCTCAGTGTGACATCGGTATGACTTTGCTTCCTTTTGCCTGTCTAAACACATTTACTTTTACAAAACAATATCATAGCCAGAGTCTTTACAGTAATCAAGGATTTACTGTTGGTTTGTTTTAGAAACATCACAATCACAATCATCATGTTGCACTTTACACCTCTTTCAATTATTTTATCATGCACTCTGAAATAGCCAGTAGTATTTAGTAGTATAAATAAGTATGTTAAACTGTCATGAAAAAATAACGAGAGAAATTTAGCATACTCTAAAGTCTGCATTATAATGTCTCTGTCAGAATCCACCAACTCATGGCAACACTATTTGAACCTGATCCCAGATGGGCCTTACCATCATCAGTGATATAAAATACACTGGAAGCCACCGTCTACAGCACACATCACTCCTCATAAACACCGACTACCTTTCTCTACTTCCATGTGTTAACACAAATTAGCATAACTTCAGCATGATATTAGCACATCCGACCTGCACAGCCATGCCTTATCAAAGCGCTCTGTGATCCTTGGCTCCCTACGCTTTAGTCTAGAGTAGAGAAAGAAAGAGAAACTGAGAGAGAGACAGTTTCTCCCCAGAGAGAGAGAGAGAGAGAAGAGAGCGATGGGCTACATGATAACGAGCTGTGTTACACTGGCACACAACACACAGCCTTGTCACAGCACCTCAGAGCTGTGTTGAACTAAATGGGCTGCAGCAGATGTTTGGTGACTACAATCACACAGAGCTGTGTACCTCACTTGACTTGCAAATATTTGCTAAGAGACTTCAAAATTGGATTTTCTGTATTTTCTTCTCTTAGAATGTGTAAGGTAGTGTTTCAAGTGCATTAGAATGAATACACACAGTATGCTCTCCTCTCAAACCGAATGACTGTAGAATATTGTTTTTTTTTTTAAATAAAATGCTAGCTTTCTCCTGTGATGAAAACCAAAGGCAATTGATCCTTTGTTTGTACCTTTCATCTGTCACATACAGTACTTAGTTAGATTTTGACTCAGTAGGGATGCAATGCCTGTCATTCAAATGACATTTTTAGGATTAAATTTATTGATTGTGGAAGTTCAGTGTCATAAGTCAAAACAAGGTAATATTTGTGTACTGTTTGATCCAGAAGGACTGCCCATCTTTGGGAGGCAATATGTGAACTTATTTTGGCATTCAGCATGTGTTGGAAGTGATAATTATTTTTTTTAAAGTGGAAATACTGACTATTTTTTAATTTTTTATTTTTTTATTTCTTTTATGAAATTCATGTTGCACCAGACAGTCAAGCTGAGTATAAACTCAGTGGGGAATGAAAAAATAAGAAATGTTTTTGTATTAGTTGAAAAGGTTCAGTCTGTCGGGGACAGACACTCTCAGACAAATATGTCTGGTAGAGAATATGCAATATAAGGTGGCTTTTCTGAAATATTCAGTGTTAAACTTCCTGACCAGAGGTTATTTGTAGTTGTGACGAGTTGCAGAAAGGTGACATATTTAGTGCTGGCCCACAGGAAGTAACTCAGTTTTAATTGCTTCATTAAGACCTTTACTGTGATCATTAAAAATTGCATCCCACATGAATAATGTGCTGTTACAAAACAGAGCATTTATTTATTTGTTTGTTTATTCATTTATTTATTTCCAGTGTCACGGTTTCTCATCACATCCACGGGAGCCCTGTATATCCTGGATGTGCAAATGGAAGACGGGCTATACAACTACAGGTGTATGACA
The DNA here is from genome assembly GCA_029814725.1 of Acanthurus nigricauda. Lineage (NCBI taxonomy): Eukaryota > Metazoa > Chordata > Actinopteri > Acanthuriformes > Acanthuridae > Acanthurus > Acanthurus nigricauda. Next base: position 2,362,194 of record JAPZDW010000006.1, read on the forward strand.
CGCCATCGGTACACAGGAGAGACCCGACAAAGCAATAGTGCCCGCCTCATTGTCTCAGGTAAGAGAAACAGCCAAATAACAAGTCTGACAATGGTGCATCATCAACTTGCTGCTAAATTTAAAACCAGTATGAGTATTACATTTCCTGTAACTGAACAGAGGTTTTTAACAGGGCTAAATTGCCAGCTATTGTGATATCATGGCATGGGTTTCAGTTAAGGGGACCAAGATCTCTCATGGGATGGAAAAAGGGAAAGCTGATAAATATGCAGGTTGACATGGTGATATATCTGAAGCAGATGATGCAAGCTTATTGCAGGTGTGAATGACGCAAGGAAGTTGAGAGGCCTGAGAGACTGAATTGGGTAATGCCAGACAGTGTGAGGTGGTTTTGGGTTCCTTGTTTTACCTGGTCTCTGGTTTGCCTATGAAAACCAGCAGAAGAGACTGCTGGTGACACCAAAGCACTAACTGGTTTAACCACTGGCTTTCCAGATGCAGATGCGAGTTGGGGACTTTAGTTATATACAATGTCAGTCTAAAACTTATCTCACCAGCAGATTTGCTGTCACTTTAACAGAAGCCAATTTTGAAAATGTAGGTAAAGGGCAAGTTTACTTTACCTTAGAATGATTGTTTTAACATCTGAGATAGGCAGACCAAAAAGGTTTAGGGTTAAATGAGAGTGAGGTCTGCAAGGTATAGGCAAAGGAGAAAGAAGACTGGCATTGCACTGAGTAGAAGATTTGTTCTGAACACAGCCATTAAAGGCAAAAACAAAAGACTTGGTATCCTCATCGTAGGGCAGCCACCAAAAATCTACAGCAGGAAACCAGAATCCAGTTATGACCAGGCTTACAGGTAAGTTTGGATGAGTATGCTCATTAAGCACATATTACCCGACTAAACCAGGTACAAATAACCTGTGTCAGACTGGTTTTACTGTATGGTTCTGACTTCAGGCTTAATTTTCCGTGTGATTGCAGTTACAACACAGGAAGTGAGAGGATTGTTTCTAAAGAGAGGCTGGTTAACTTTCCTTCTCTTTCAGCCGGGACAGGGCATAAGGTTTTATGTTCTTGGAATCAGGCCTGTAGGGTAGGGTAAAATGGTAACCACCAAATGAAAAGTGGCGCTTCTGGCTCACCTAGTGTTGAGGCACTTTGCTAACTTGACGCAAGCCAGATTCTTGTGGTGGGTAAAGACCACGAAAGGTTGCTTAGTCCCTTTATGTCAGAAAGAGAGAGCTTTCTGACATAAAGGGACGACGCTTACCATGCTGTGAAAGAATGCTTCCACCTTAATGTCTAGTGCACTCTGAGGCATAATGTCCCCTCAGCAATAAAGAAACCAACTCTAAGGGGTTAAGCAGATGGGCAGATGGTTGTGTTAATCAGCAGAGACCAGAGATAGACCTGGACAATCGGAACATTAAACTGGACAGCGGCCAAACCAAGGCAAGCAGACAGAAGGTGGCATGACATGAGTTCCTCCAACTTATAATTTTGTCAGTCATCTCTGTGGTGCATCCTGCCTAGAAGGTTGTGTGTGGTTCTTTTTTAGGCCTGCAACAATGCTGTAAAACCAGATCATACTGTATCAAGATTGATCAACACAACCCCATATCCCCATCATACTGCTCAGGTGGGTCCAAGAAAGGTGGTGGAAGTTGTGGAGGAGCCAGTGCAGATGATGATTCAGAAACAGAGCTGTCATGTGGCGGAAGCTTATCTTGGATTTGGAATACTTGTAATAACAGCACACAGACAATGTCCACTATATCTCTAAGTGTCTGGCTTTGCTGGATGGGTCATTTTTCTCCGGCGGGCACAGCCTGAAAGACTGAGTCCATGCCTGCTTGGTTCGTCTTGGACGTGTCGTACTGACACAGCTTTTGGCTACACCAAGATGTAGACAGGAGAAGGCAAATTGTTAGGTGCCAAACAGAATTTATTCACAGAAGAAAACTTGCAGACTAATGGGCTCATAGATTCATTATTAGTGTTGGGGGAAGCTTGCATGCAGGCAGACCGGAAGAACGAGAAAACAGAAGAAAGTTGATGATTTCAATTGTCACTAAGACAGAAATTTTAGAGCTAAAGAAAGCACCTCTCTACCATCAGTAGTTCTATAATCTGGCAGGGACTGATTGTTTGAGCTGGCTTCCTATGGAGCTTTGATGATTACTGGATTAGAGTCATTTGTGTCTCTGGATGCAGAGCAGGTGCGAGGAGAGCAGAAGAGGATAGACAGAAGAGAGAATACAAGAGAGGACAGAATGAAAAGAGGACAGGAGAGAGGACAGACAGATATAAAGAAAAAGCAGAGCAAGCACAACTCACCCTCACAAAAGACAGAAAATAAACAAAAAATCCACTCAGATAGGCAGACTGGACTCAAGGAGGGTTTGTGACAAAAGAGGGGTTGGTGTGAGATAAAGGTCCTCTTTTCACTTAACCATAAAAGGACTCTCCACAGATTTGAAACATGGTGGTAATTTTCCTTTCCAAGAATAGTACAAATCAACCTGTAAAAACAGTGATACAGTGTTTATTCTGTGGCTCTCTTTAGGATTATTTTGATTTGAACTAAACACTGTGTTTCTCCGAGTTCTAATCGATCAAATTACATTTTTAGGTGCTCAGCCAGTTGTCCCTCACGGGGCGGGGCACATATCCATCTAAAATCGTTTGCAAGGTGAACAATCTGTTGTTTTGGTACTAGGAATGTGCAAATTATGTTTAAGCACGATAAACTTAATATGAATGTCATATTGTTCTTTTTACAGAAACCAGTGTTATGATGGTAAATAAAACCATTCAGTTCTAAACAAAAACTAACTTTGAACTCTGTACATTATGTGATTGTTATAAGAACTTGTAATTAGGAGTTTTCAAAATTCTTATGGCACTTTATTTGTCCTCTGCAGACCCCACCAACTCAGCACCCTACATCCTGGACAGCTTTGAGCGACGAGAAGTAATGGCATCTCATCGAGTGGAGTTGCCCTGCAAGGCCTCTGGTCACCCGGCACCGAAATACCGGTGGCTAAAGGACAACCGGCCACTGGAGCCCGACACACGCTTCAGACAGAGTGTGACAGGCCTGCTCATTGAGAGAGCCCAGCCCAGCGACACAGGGACATATGTGTGTGAGGTGTGGAATGGATATGGCAATGCTGAGGTTGTTGGCAGGCTGCAGGTTAAAGGTCAGTAAGTGTGGGCTTGTGTTAAGTCACAGGGGTTAATTTTTGTCACTGGTATCAGAAGAATTTAAAGGGTGCCTTATGCAACATTTTTAATCCTTAACTGGCAAAATAACGATGATACCTCGTTAAAACTACTGAAAACAAACGAAACAAAATATTCCCATTATCTTTTATGCTCAAAGCAGCTTCTGAACTATTACTTCTATAACCTACAGAGCCCCTAAAAGTTGTGGTGAGCCCGCGGAAGGTGAAAGGCAGCGTTGGAAGCCAGGTTTCACTGTCCTGCAGTGTAACAGGCTCTGAAGAGTACCAGTTGTCCTGGTACCGCAATGGAGAGCTCATCTACCCAAGTAACAGTGTTCGCATGACAGGCCAAAACAGAGAGAATCTGGTCATGGCTGGTATGGCCAAGAGTGATGGAGGAGCCTATCAGTGCTTTG
>JAPZDW010000006.1:4373386-4384148 GCA_029814725.1 Acanthurus nigricauda
GGTCATAAACCGCCATGAGTACCTGCCAAAGATGCCCACTCAGTCTGAAGTGGACAATGTTTTTGACACCAGTCTCAAAGATGTCCAGCCCTACCTTTACAAAATCACATTCCAGATCACTGACTCTCTGGGCACCTCTGTGAGCACAACAATGAGAAGGCTGATCAAAGACACCCTGGCACTGTGAGGATGACAGCACAGAAAGAGGAAAAGATCTGGGTGCTTTTCTCCGTAATTGTATCTATAGTGGAACCTGTCAACTATTTTTATGTTCAAAGACAGGATGTATCAGCTCTACTTCTGCTACAATGAAACACTGTTAGTGGAAGTAACAAATTATTTGCTTTTTTGATGTCTTTGCTGTGTTTCCAGTGTTGCTTGTACCCTAAGATCCTCGATTTTGTAATGTTTACTTAAAAGATATTCTTTCAAATTGTCTTCACCTTTCACCATCTAGAGAAGCAACTTGAAGGCCCAATGTTCAAGATTTACAGCAATCTTTTGGCAAAATATGGCAAAAATGGTGTTAAAAATCCTTTGTATCTTTTTATTTGTGTGTAATCACCTGAGGCTTACAGCTGCTATGTTTTCAGTACTTTAGTACAAGCCCTTATATCTACGATCCTGTTTTACAGAAGCCATGTTACACTTATGTGTTTCTACAGCAGCCAAGAATGGACAAACCAAATACTGAGTCTAGAGAAGACCTTTAGTGTTTCATGGCTTTGCAGCCATGGTGCAAAATTCTGCATGCTTGAGAGGAGAGACTGAGAAAAGAGATACTCACTTGTTTCCATCCTTCAACCCCACTACTACTTGCCACTAAATACTTTAAATTGGACTTTTACACAGTAATAAGTAACACTAAATATCAGTTCAGTTCTTCTAAAAGTGTGTCGGTGATCATGTAAAATTTGTAAATTATTTCAAATCTTTTACAGTAAGTATTGCTCATTTTAATTCATGATAATTATTGTCAACAATCATAGCATTTAAGATTGGTTTTGTTAACCTATTCTAACTTTGAGATAAACAATAGCCAGCAAATGCAAAATCACAAGACTGGGTCATATAATAAAGTAAAAACTGTTCAGCTTCCCTTTCTTTTAAAAAGCAAGGCTGTGGTTTAGTTTGGGAACAGATTTCCTCATCTATGTGAAAACTTCCTCTCTGCACACAATTTCACGGTGAGTGTGACCTTACACATGGGTAGGACAGGATTTCCAGTAGGCCATTTTTCCAAATTACAGCAAACACCTCACCAGTTCACTCCCCACTTTCCAGTCAGAAATTGTCACAGTGGCCCATAACTTGAAAACATCCCTCTGGCTGAGGGGAGTCTGCCAACAGGATGATGTGTGTGTCCGTTTTCACATACTTAAGTTCCTCAGGTAGCTTCACCGACAAGCCTCTTTTTAACTAAACAGACATACTGATTATCTGTGGTTTACATATGTGTAAAGGAAGTATTTAGTCCTTTTATGTGTCAAACAAACTTGTTAATAGAAGAGTTAATTGAAAAATAACATGTAAATACTGCACACTCATATCTGCTTTGGAAATGCAACAATCAATTCAGAGAGTGAGTATGGCGCAAGTTATGGTGTTTTTTGGGTGAATTCAGAGTTCCAGAGTGTCAGTTTTAAACAAAACAAAATAAGCAGCACCAAACGAGCTCACTGAGGGTAACAAACAGCCTGGCAAATGTTTTAATTAGTTCTGTTGTTCTGTTGTGTAATTAAGATTTAAATCAGCTACAGAGTTGGGTTAAGTTTACAACTTAAAAACCCAGCAATTCAAATACCACATATAGTTTTATGTATATTCCATTGTTACTCTTTATTACAGAATGAAGCACAAAACTTTAGAAAAACCTGAACACAAAACATTTGCAAGTCTCCAAAAGCAACAATAATGCAACCAATGCCGATACAAATGTTCATTATTGCAGTGAGAGCACAGGAATACTAAAAAGATAAAACTTTTGTTTACTAACAAAATTAGTACAAAATTGAAGATACAAACACTTCCATGTACACAATTCTAATCATTTCTGTGAAACCCTTGGAAAGCATTTATCACAAGAAATTAAGAGCACTATTATCATTACAGGATTTCTGCAAAGAATTTAACAGCACAATACAGCTTGCGTTGCTCATTTAGTGGAAAACAAATTCCCAAAGTTTCTGTGGAGCACTCTTTGAATGCAACATCTCCCAAATAGTAGCAATCATAATAATTTAGGACAAAGTTCTAATCCATCGAGCCAAAGCAGAAGTATACACTTTAACAAGAATGCAATTGTGAAACAACTGGAATACAATCAAAAACACAGTCTTCAATAATAAATCCTTAGGAAGCAGGAACACGCTCTCACCAGTTGTATAGTAAAACATTTGCTTTCTCTTAACTCCCTTTCCTCACGATACCACCTTGAAAAGCCTGAGTCATCTGAAATGCTATTGTGCTTTTAGGATGAACAATATTGGCAAATATTTTTTAGGTTGCATAAGGCCATTTAAGCATCGTAAAGCTTGATTAGTTACTGTGTGTTTAACTGCAAAAATCTGTCCTTATGTGAGTATTTACATAACACTGGCGTACTATGGTCGATCGCAGATAAGCGATTCAAAAACTGTGACCAAACTGAATTTGAACAAATTAATCTTATGAATTTTTATGTTTATTACTAGGTTTAAAACCAAACATTGCATTGCTGTGCTGCAGTGTACTTGATATAAATATTTTGGATAGATTTCTGGCAGCCGATGTGATAAGCCAAATACTTGAATTTTGTCTTGTATAAAGATACAATCAAGTCAAACCTTTAACTGACAATTCCCCCACATTTACTGGTAAACTGGTCTTGACTGCTTTTATAAGTGAGTTTTTTTAGCAACATATAGAAATGTTTGTAATTTATCTGTGAAAAAAACATAAATAATGATTGCACTGTCTCGTGTATAAAAAATAACTCCCCAGGCTAGTAATTAGGAACGTAACTTATACTTAATGAAGACTGTAAGCAAGGCTGTATAATGAAATGCAATAGCAAACAGGTATCTGAGGTGTGTTTGATGTACAGCATGTGATATAATTTTATATTTATACTCAAGGTATTATTCAATAAGCCATTAAACAAAATGACACAAAGGCAACAAGAAACTCAAATATGAAAGAAATAAAGCAAAAAAGCCAAGTGTAAAGAAACAAAACAAGAAGCGCTGGGCCTACTGTTTCTACTCCTGCAGCTTCAGACATTAGAAAGTGAAAGGATCTAATCAAACATTTTGTACTTTCTCTCCTATAACAGAATTAAACTGTTACACAAAGTGCATATTGAATACATTGTTGAGGCCACCAATAATATCTTAAGGGATGTCACTCACATCAAGAGACAGATCTGATACAAAAGCAAAGCACTACTCTTTAATTCAACTCCAAAAATTTAAAGCACTTCTCCCACAGTCTGAGAAAACAATATATATATTTAAACCTTTTTTCAATGCACCTGTAAGTAAAGAAGTGGTACACCCAAAGTAACGAAGAGTGTAACTCTGTACCATGTTTTCTCAACACACCTTGATAGACAATTACAAGTAGTAACTAAAAGAGGAATAAAATAGATAAATGTTTATAGCTCAGTTTGAGAGGAAAAATGAACCATTTATAATTATCTTGTCTCACACACGAATCTAGCACTTGATTGCACATTCACATTTACACCTCTAATGAACATGGCCACTTTAGTATATGACATTGGAGGCAAGCGTAAAAGCTATACATTCAAAGTCTTCCTTTTGTAGGCTGAGGTGTGTTTATTCTAATACGAAGTACTGTCCCCTAAGAGGATGCACTACAATGACCTGTCTGATGCTTACATGTGGCTGTGACTCTGCTCGTGACTCCAGAGACTGAAGGCCGTCTTGAAGGTCCTGTGACAGAGTTTACACATGTACTGCCTCTTAAACGTCAGGGCAGAGAGTGACGGTGCATGGTAAAAGAGCGTGTCTGATTCCTGAGGGCCACCTGGATTCTCCATGCTGTTTGACCTGGACAGAGGGCTCTGGCTGCTGGATTGCCGTTCTAGTTCAGGCCTCTTTATCTTGCTTACTGATGAGCTTTGCGGCTCTGGGCTGCTGGATTCCTCAGCCATTGCTGCAGCAACTGGCACGGTCTGAGTGGATTTCAGCACAGAGGCCTGTGGGGAGGGACGTTCAGAGTTTTGAGGGGTTGTGGGAGGGGATGGAGACGGAGGCGAGGGTTGTCTGTCGATCTCTTTGACTCCAGGTTCGTTAGCAGTCGACATGTGGGACTGGAAGTGGCTCCAAAGGCGGAAGTTGGTCCTGAAGGCTTTGTTGCAAATGTGACAGATGAATGGTTTGATGTGGCATAGCAGCTCCTGGTGTCGTTCCAGGTCTTTTCTTGGGCTGAAAAGATTTCCGCATTTCTCGCATGGCCACACACCAGGTTCCTCCGGCCCAATTTTGGCCATCTCTGATTTGTCCCTTTCACTCACAGCCTCCTCTAATGGCTCCTCCTTTACTACCAGCTTGCCGTGGTGGCCCATGCTCAGGTCCTCAGGCACATAGGATGAGGAGTCCTCTGAATCATACATGGGTGGACCTGAGTAGTCACTGTAACTTATGTTCTCTCTAAAGCTTCCAGTTGCTAGTGGCTCATTGCTGTAATGCTCCTCTCTGAGCATTTCAGATGCCTCTTCATTGTTCTCATGCTGCTTCAGGTGAATCTGGTCTTTAACAGTCATCATGTTTTGGTTGTGAACCTCCACCTGGTGGCGCCATATGCTGAAGGACGACTTGAAGGTGCGCATGCATTCCAGGCATGTTAGTTTCTTGTACTTACAGTGTGCCTCATGGTCCTTCTTGACAACTGGGCTTGAGAAGCGGAGGCCACAGTAGGGGCATACAGTTGCATGGCGACAGCCCCTCTCATGGTCGCCCTGCTCAAAGAGTGAAGACAGCTTCATATTACAAAGTCTACAGGAGTAAACGCCAGCGTCCATGTCCTTCTGTTGAATTATCTCATCCTGTTCCTGGAAGAGGATGCTCTCGTTCGCTTTCTCCTGGTCAGCTTTTTCAGCAGGATGTGTCCTTAAATGTTGCCTGTATTGAGACTGAAACACGAATACTTTCCCACAGTAAGGACATATGAAGCTGGGCCTTGATCTCTTTTTGGTGAGTGCAGGAGATTGCAAACTCTGCTTATTCCTCTTTAATTTCCAAAGCAAGGCTTTCTTTATTTCCCTCTCTCGCACAATATCTATTAACTTCTTCTGAAATTTATCATCCAGTACAGAAGAGCTGGAGGATGAGGCTGGGTTTTGTACTACACCATGCTGAGTTTGGCAGTGAGTCCACACTTTGAAGTTGGTATGGAAGCTCTTGTGGCAGATGTCGCAAGCATACGGCTTTTCAGGGTTGTGATACATATTTACATGACGATGTAGTCCAGCATTGGACCTGAAAACCTTTAAACAGTTCCAGCATTTGAAAATCTTGTTCTGAGGCGGCTCCCCATTGTTCTCGTTAGAGTCGCAGCTGGCACTCTGGGGTTCTGTTTTGGACATGCTCTCATCAAGTGAGAGGGCATGCTCTTTAAATATTTTGCTCTTCTTGAATGGGTACCTCCTGTTGTCCGGCCTGTCCTTCCTTTTACTAAAGGAATTAAAGTCCGGCCTGGAACCTTGTTCATAATTTGTTTGCAAGTCTTTAAGATTGACTGGCAGTGCATCTCCAACTGTGATTCGAATTATGTCCATGGGATCAGCAAGTGGACTGCTGGGCTCAGCTTTCACACTGACCTCTCTTTCTACCTGAGTTTCTTCATTATACCTGCTTGGATACTTTGACCTGAGAACCAGGGGAGATGTCCTTTTTGAATTGCCATTTTGAGCAGATGTTTCAGGACCGCATGCTTTTGATGCCATTTTAACAACTGACTGTTCACGATTTTGCAGCTCCTTGAGCTCCAGTGTGGGTGAGAAGACTGGAACAGGGCTGTCCATGGATAATGATCTTCTGAGAAGGCTTTTTATGAGTGGCCCACTCCTGTCAATAGTCTGGCTTGGCTCACTGGCCTGACCCTGCAAGGGCACTTTGGTGTGATAGTGAGGCTCCTGCTCCTCATTCTCCTCCTTATTGTCAGAATCAGTGCCAGACTGCAGCCTGATGTGCTGCACTTCAGCATCACTGAAAGACACTGATGATGTCAACTGGGGCCTAACAGATGTGATGTGTGATGAATTTCCTTTTAATATGGAAGTGTATGGATAGGTGGACTTCCTTTCAGCAGCTTCACTCTGTTCGGATGATTTCCTGCTGCTGGATTCAGAGTTTCTACCTGATTCATATGAGTTGTGTTCTGATGGAGGCTGAGCTGACTCCTGAGCTGAGTGGGGAGATGCTGATCTCTCTGATGTTTTTCTTGGATAATTTGACCGAGAGGGATGGGTGGCGTCATTTCGGACCCGACACACAATGACACTCCTCGTCTGGACATCATTCTCATCTCCTTCTGAGAAGGACAGCCTTTTTCTAGACACACAGTAGGATGCATGTGGCCTTGTTGACACAATGTTGGTGAGGAAAGGGATTCCGAGGCTGTAGCCTAGCTCTTGTATGGCTGCCAGGCTGCCTTTGTCAACAAATAGTGAGGAGGAGTAAATGTAATTCAGAACTATCTCAAAGGCATCAGGCTCACAAAAGTCCAGGTTCACAACTTTCAGTGATTCTGCATCCATCCGTGTGAACAGGGACTGGAAATACTCACTACTGGCAGCCAAAACACTCTTATGGGCCTGGTATCTCTGATCCGCCACAACCAGAATAACATCACACATCTGGCCCCGCAGCCGCTGCTCATTCAGAAGCCCTAACACTGAGAGGGCATGGGAGGGATTGCTGTAATGCACTAGGCTCTCCATGGCTGCAAGACAAGACAAGAGGATTACATTTACATGCAGAAGTGTAAATATAAAAAGGGATCATGAAGAGTGCATAAAATGAGTTTGTCATGGAGACAGGCATAAACAGGCACATGCACACACACAATAACAGCAAACTGGAGCTCAGGTACCTGCCTTGTTGGCCTCCTGATAATGTGTGTTTCTGTTGGCCTTGTCATTACTAATATGACAACACCATCAGTGTCAAAGTTAGTGCTTAGTTTTTATTATGCCAGTATAATTTAGCCCGGTATTATATTAACATGCACATAGGAGTGCCTAATGATTACCTAATTATAATATTAAAACAAATATCATTTCAACATCTAAAACAAACTTATAGCCATTTTAACCTTAAAAAAGGTGAAAAAAATTAAACAAAAGATGCAGAGTCTTAATTTTATTTTCACTTATAATATCTTGATTTCACTATATTTTTACATAATTTGACAGTTGGTACAAAGCCCTATGGTGTGTAAATTAGTATTTTGTGCAATATTGTGGGTACACAGTTTCTGACTGCTGTACATTTGTTGTAACTACAAACCCCAGGCTTTTGTACTGCATTGTCAGCTCTGATGACCACAATGACTTCAAACAAAAACTGCTGTAAAAATATTTTATCCTAAAAACTAAAGTCTTTATGTGGCAGTTAAATTTTTCATAAGCTTTGCTCACAATTTAGAGCAGCAGCATGCCAACCTAACATAATCTAACTATGAGACAATATTCTGTTAACACCTGACTAATAGATTAACAAAAGTTAGCCTATTAAAAAAGAAGTCAGCAGTTTTGCTACATCCAAACACTGAGCAAGTGCAACATTTCAAGAGCATAACTTAATGAGACAGCTAATATTTACTTACTTATAGTTCAACAGCAAGAAGTCCACCTCTATGTCTGTCTTACACAAATTCCATAAATTTAAATTTGTGACTATTTCACAAGCAGATGTTTTCATTAACATCATTAACATTACAGAAAAATTTGAATGTTTTCATAAACTTAAACATTTAATGTTGTGACCATTTAATAAACTAAAAAAATGTTTTTCTAACAATAATGAAAGTGTTTTTGTCACCTAATTCTTTCCACAAACCCTTTATTCCAGTGTAGGAGTCCCACATCCACCCAACTTCCTGTGGTGTTTAATTCAACCATACAAACATGGTGCAGGCAAGATAATTGGGTTTATTACTCAAGATAACCTGAGTGTCATGGAAACATTGAATTTTTTTTTTCCCTATTTCATAAAATGCAGTGGTACAATGTAAAGAAATAATGCATTATAATGGTTAATAAGTAAATTTACCCACTTTTTTCTTTTCTCAATAGTGACTGGACAATAACAGGACAATGTTAAGAGAGATTTTAGAAAAAGAAATTAACAAATAATCAAACAACAAAAGTGAGGGGGACAAAAGTATGATTCTGAAGAGAGGGGGGCATGACCAACCATCCCAAGTGGAAATTAGATCCTCGGAGGAACCAAGTGAAACCAAACGCAGCCTTAAAGAACAGAGCAGCAATAAATAGCAACTTTATCATTTTTATTATTAAAAAAGATGTGTGGATCAACATGATGGTAATTTCAGAGAGTGCAGTTGTAGTGCTGTTACCTTCATGAAGGTGGGGCTGATGTTTGACACTGCTTTACTTTTATATATAAACAACTATTCATCAAGTAACTGAGTGTATTTACATGATCCAACAAGAAGTAGGTGTTTCATTCACTTTGTTTACATTGTGATTTGCCAAGTGTGACACTGCCTGTGTGTGGGCACGTATGTTGTACCCACACATGTTACTTACACCTCTGTGCTTTTGCATCTTAGCAGCCTGGATAGTTATAAACCTTCATGTATAAAACATTTTTATGGCATATAAGACTCTGGAGCTGCCTCAAATGTAATGCTTATTTTCATTATTGATCGATCTGCTGATTATTTCTCAGTTAATCTTAGTGAAGAGTCAGAAAAAAAGTGGTTAATGCTCAGATGTTCTCCAGGAGTTCAGGGTGATGTTATCACACGCAATATTTTATCCGACCATCATGCCAAAACCAACATTTATTTAGTAACAATAACAAGCAGTAGAGCCTCACACTTAAGATGCTGGATCAGGAGATTAATTTTGGAAAGCTGCAGATTAATTTTTGTGTGACTGACTGGCTGACTAACCATTTAAAAGTTTCAGCTCTTGAAAACACTCTTTCTTCAAGGCATAGAGGACTTTTTAGAGTCCTCAAAAAACACAAATACCACGTTCTATGGCACATACCATGTCTAAAAATGGGGGAGGAGACATGTTAATACCAATAAATAAGATCAGATAAGCATCTGTTCAAAGCGCCCGTAAAGTTTTAAGATCAAACACATTAATAAATATGAGGAGGCACAGAAACAAACTCACACTCACAGAGAAACATGCAAGTAAACATAAACTGATACAAGTGGGTCAGGTACGCTCCCGCTGACAAAGAGGCGTTTCAGCAGTAATAGATACATTTGGGTCACGTAGACAGCTGTGCACGTACGCATATTCTACACACACATGCTTTACGCTGGTGAAGAAACATGCAAACACACACATAAAGACACATACACTGGCGGGAACATCTGTTTTTGGCCTACAATCAAGCCCAGATGGACCCCAGGGCTGCTGCGTCAACACCAAGCAGAGACCACACATTAAAATACACCCAGTATTCCTGCCACTGACTCCCAGGGATTTAAGCTTCAGGTGAGGGGCTATTAACCGAGACCACAACCTGTAATTGTTATCATAATGACACAGGAAGGTATTCCCAAATTAATATGCGCCATAATTTCTGAGAAAATTTAGGTCAGTCGAACAAAACCTGCTCGTTCGGAGTCCTGTGTGGCTCGAGACTCGTAGCGGTTGTTATGAGCGCACGCTGCATGAATATGCATCACGAGGGCAAGATCACTTTTTTTCATCTCCACAGCAATATGAGGCAGGACCTAAACATAGAAAGTGAATTAATATATTGTAGTTAAAAGTTATGATATTCAGCTTTGATGTTGGGCCATCAAAGGCGTCATGAAACTGCACGGTTCAGAGGGGCAGCGTTGCACTGTATATTTAGCCGTGAGCTGAAATTAGACCTGCCACAGCTATAGACACATACAATACGGGCGTGTGCGTCGCTTCATCCGTCCGGGAGGTTGATGGAGCTGTTGCTGCTGATTAGATGGTATTGTTTCTGCTCGCGGATATTTTTGGAGAGGTTGTGGCAGCTTGTATGCGTTAAAAGAAAGACAGAAAAAAAGGAAGGGGAGGTATAAAGAAAGACACAGATTGCCAGTGTGTTTTTTTGTGTCTTTGCGCACAAATGTGTGTGTTTGTGCTGGTTTGTCCTTGTGCGATGCTTCCTTTTAGCGAGGAGAGGGCACAAAGCACTCGGCCCATTCTTGCCTAATCAAGTCAGCGGAGGAGCCTGCAGCTACGGCGGATCAGAGAGTTAATACTGGGTCCAAATAGAGACTACTGCGTCTCACCTTTCTCCTGGAAACCTTGGAGTTTCCCCCACAAAACTCATTAAACACCAACACAAAGCCTGAAGCCCCTCAGTGCATTTACACACACACACACAAACACACCTGCTCTGCTACTGTGTACATGCTGACACATGCATTCTTATATTAATTACAGACCATCCACCCGTCCCCCGGCCAGACAGACGGGTGAGTTTTGACTGTTCTGTCTTTGTTGTTTTACACGGACGAAAAAATGTCTTTTTGACATGTGATTAGTCCCGACGGATAGCATTTG
>JAPZDW010000006.1:5159208-5171865 GCA_029814725.1 Acanthurus nigricauda
GTGAGAGCACCCACAGGATCACCACCAGTCCAACCATTAGCTCTGCCATTCTGATCCGGTCAGCTAGCCTGGAGGAAATCCCTCTAGCCTGCCATCACATGCAGAAGGAGCTAAGAGGCACAGAGGCCATGATGGACCTCCACCACCAAGGGAATGAAGCCGCTGAAGATTTAGATGATGAGATCATTCATCACTGGAGAGCAAGCAACAACAGGGATGCAGCAGTTGGAAGGCAGATAGAAAGCAGGATGTCAGAGGCAGATAGCAGCCTGGCCAGCCTGCAATCAGCTGAGCATATGCTCAACCACTTCATACGTGAACAGCAGCATGGTGAAGGAAAATGTCAGGGCAGGGCCGAGGTGCATGGCTGGACGGGAGGGATTCCAGACGAGGTATTGAAAGGGGAGAGAACACAGCTGTGAAAGAAACACGAGGGCAATGTTCACTGTGTCTGAAATTTTAATTCTCTCTGATCTTAATTGACTCGGAAATGCTCAATGATGCTCTTTTTAAGTGCCACAGTGGTTCAGCCCCTTTAATTAACATATGGTTTGAGGAGGGTTGATCCTTGCCTTCAAACTGTGGGACTTGCTGAATTTATTTTCGTAGCCTGTCTCCAATTAACATTTTTCATTTCAGAAAGAATATTGGGCTCCCTCATTTATTTCTAAATAAGAATCTACTCTCAAATAAATTATTGCAGTTTTATTCAAGCCTTAAAAAATTAGATCGATTCAACCAATATTTGCTAAATGGAATTGGGGGCAGATAAGGAGTGTGCAGCATAAACATAAATTATATTTTTCTGTACCTGAAACTTTCTCTTCAGCTAAGGATTTAGTCATTTAATTGTAAAAAGTTGCTGTATAAATGCAGATATAGAGATTTCTTTTCCTGTTCCTTCTCCTTGCTGAATACAAAACATTCTTATTCTATTAATCTTTTTGCTTTGTTGCATGAAACATAATGTATTCACATAGGATGTACAATTGTCTAGGTGCCATAATTGTGTGACATGTAATCCTTTGTTTAAAGAGACAGTTCACCCCAAAGTGAAAAATACTTATTTCCTCCCATACCTGCAGTGCAATTATCTATTCTGATTGTTTGGTTTGAGTTGCAGAATGTTAGAATTACAGGCTATATGAATTGCCCTCTCTTGCCTATAAAGGAACTAAATGGCAATGAGCTTGTGGTGCTCAAAATGCCCAAAAAGTACATTTTAAAAACAATAACAATATCTCTTGACCCAATACTCAAGATGGTGAGCAATTTTTACACTGGAACTGTTTTTTTTCTACTTAAGTGCACCTGCCAACGGTATGACTGCACGAAAAGAGCCATGCTTTGACTCACTTTGGATATTGGGGTGAACTGTTCTTCAACCAAACTCTATAAGCATCAGCGATTTACTGCCTAGTTATATCAAGTAGTCTGAGTAGACATGTCTTACGTAACATAATGTTAACTTATGAATACATTTAAGAGACAGCTTTAAATATGTTTATTAGCAAAAGTGTTGCCCAGTAAAACATCCATGTCCTCTGGTTACAATAATTAGCCTACTGAAGTAAATGCTTGTAATTAAATAAATTTCTCAAGCTTGCAGGAATGCAATCCATGTAATTCTGTTCAAGTGACATCTAATAAAGTACAATAAGTCATAATTTCAGCTGACTGCTCTGTTTTGTCTCTGATCAGCTTTCTTTGAATGTGAATATGAATGGTTAAAGATAGATTCATGGAGGAGTTGTTCAAAATTTAAGATGACTGACAAACAGATTGACCTGAGATGCTGTTAGAGAGAGGAGTTATTTTGCTAAACTCAACTTTCCAGATGGTCTTTGAGACTTGTTTTTATATTATTGTATGACATTATTTTATGACTAACTTGTTCAACAGGCCAAACAAAGTCTGAGCTCATCTTCATAAAGGTCATTGAGATAGTAACTGGGTAGGATGTTAGGTTTAACTCAATCCTCTGGACTGGACCATGTCCATGTTTTAAAGCTATTTCCACAGAGAGACACTAGAGCTGGCAATTCTTTTCTGCATGTGTTTTATGGACCTTTATGAAGGGCAGGTGCATAGCAATTCAATTCTTATTCTTGTATATCAGTTCTTTATGCATTGATCACTTATTACTCAAAACAAAAACTACACTTCTATGGGACAATTAGTGTATTTTTTACCAAACTGACAGTACATTTTCGGTCATGTTTCATTGTGGCTCTATGGATAGCAGTGTTAGTTTAAGGGTTGTTCATTGGGTTTGATTGAGGTTTTTCTAGGTTGAAATATCTCAACAACCGCTGGATATATTGCAATGAAACATTGTACAAACATTTGTATTCCTGTCAGGATAAATTGTAAAAACTTTATGATGATTCAGTCACCTCTCATTCGAGCTCTATCATCAAGCCAAAACTTTCATTCTCATTTATGACCAAAAACCTGCAAAACTAAAAATAGTCCAGTCAACACTAGCAGTACTTTGTGCTTTGTGCTAATCGGCAAATGTTAGCATGGTAGCACATCACTGTGTGCATGTTACCACGATAACGTCGATATTAAACTCAAAGTACAGCCATGCTTGTAGACTCTTAGTCTTGTTCTTGTACAAAGAGCTTCACATAATGTGTAAGTTTATTTCAAACCACACAACAGAATGCTTACAGTATATTTTTAGTACTTATTCAGAACTTAAAATTCCAACTCTGGGTAAGTTATGGGATATGGACTACATCTCCCAGCTGGCCTGGGAGTGCTCTGGAGGCTAAAGAGAGCTGCCTTTTGTAATCTGAACAGGATAAGCAGAAATAATGTGAAATGATGGATTCTGTACCTGGTTATGGTTTGTGCAAAAAAACAAGGCAGAACCAGTTTTAAGGTGGCAAGAAAAACCTTCGACTGCTGTCATGATTTTGTCTGAAACTTCCTAAAGTTCTGCAGACTAACCAACATTATGATCAGCACAGAGTGTCCAAGGTAAGAAAATCCCCCTGAGCTCCTTATGGAAATATAGCAACATTTTCCAATGTAACTCATCCTTTTAAATTCATAGACATAATTTTAAGAGGCAGATATAGGGAATAGATGAATGAAATATAAAGCTTTCTGGTCAAATATTTATTCAAAAAAACGTAACTTAAATACACATCTAATTTTTTTGTTAATGTTTCTTTTAATTTTAATGTATGTATTTAATGTATTTCATTGTATGTAATGTATGTAATGTAGTTCATTTCATGTGTGCATTTGAAGTAGTACTGTGAAAGGAAGAGATATCAAGCTAATGCCTCACAACATTATCCATCCCCCTGTCAGTTTCAATTATTTTTGGGTATCCATGTCTCTCTGTGTGAGTGATGGGTGCTGAGCAGACAATGGCCCGGATTCACAGACCAGTTTAATAGGATAGATAGTCATTAGAGATAAGACACTCCCAGCATCCAGGTTTGCCAAATCCAGTGTGCCAAATCCACTGTGTGGCACACTGGATAGTACATAGTGGTTGGTGGAGATATCATGACTTTTTTCAGCAGTATTTGGAAAAACAAATAAGGTAAACTTTTATGCAGTTCATGATACGTGATGCTTTAAAATTTTATTCTCTGAGGAAACTCTCGTTTCACTCTTGTTTTTCAGCTTGCTAATATCAGATGGTTTTAATTGTGATTGCTATGTTGGTTCAGGTTTATTTTTCAAATTTTGTGTTAAGTTTAAATTTAGTCATCCTTATCTCTGGATCTTCAGAGTTATGCCTCTTACCTCTCCATCCTCTTTCTTACAGACATAGCAAAGCATCGTCCCTCGTTGCCTAGCTGTCCTCCTTCCCCTATTCCCCCAGTAAGACTCGGACTCCCTCGCTGCAAACATGGTGGTGATGAAGATGAAGTTCCCCTTTCAGAAAAGGGTGAAGCTAGCCCAGGGACTGTGGCTCCTCTCCTGGAGTGCCACAGTGGCCGGGGCTATGACCTTCAGCCTGGGCTTCATCCTCAAGACAGAGCTCCGCAGGAGGGCAGAGGTACTTTTTAAGCTCTACATGTTAGCACAGGGAATAATAATTCTAAGGCTATGTAATTGTTTTTTTTTAAATCTAAATTAACAATGAACTGCAACAATCATCAGTTTAATTACTCACAGTTCAATTGAAAAAGTGAGTGACATGTAATGATAGTAATTCTCGGTGTAAACACAGTCCATGTGTGTTTAATCAATACACATCTGGGCCTTTAGAATGATTATACTTAGATACACACACAATAACTTCAAGTGAGGAACACCATTTCTTGATCTTGTCAGATGATAAAGTTGTTTACACACTAATTTACTGCATTAAACAAATCCCATGAAAGTACAGTTTTCAGCTGCCATCTGTGCCTGGTATACTCTTAAACTTTTGGCCCAATGTGTGTAGGAGAAAACATGAAAATTAAAAAAGTGTCTTGTGAGGATTAATTCACTCTGATGCTGTCAAAGACATGTCCTTGTTAGTTGAAGGCCAACAAGAGGTTGATACACCTGTGACCCACTTTGGACCCTGACTCATCATATAA
Organism: Acanthurus nigricauda; assembly: GCA_029814725.1. Taxonomy (NCBI): domain Eukaryota; kingdom Metazoa; phylum Chordata; class Actinopteri; order Acanthuriformes; family Acanthuridae; genus Acanthurus; species Acanthurus nigricauda. Next base: position 5,163,768 of record JAPZDW010000006.1, read on the forward strand.
TAAACCAGGCTCTGTCACTCTTAATCACTCTAATCCTTAATGCTGAAACTGTCATCACAGCTTTGCATTATTAACAAACCATCATAGTTTTTTGCTTATTTTAAAAGTATTTTATTTACATATTTATTTATTTAGCTTTCACAATATAATTATTTTTTAACATCTAAAAACTTCACCCATGCACACAGTATTACAACTTTTAAGGCTATTTAGAGTCATCAAAATATTTTTTTAATGGAAAATTTAGGAAGAAGAGCAAGAAGAGCTTTTTTTGACCTGAGCTTTTTTTAAACCTAATGTTTAACACATATTTTGGACATAAATAGATGTTGAATGAACAGAAAAAGAAAAGGCAGACTTCTGAATAAATAACTATGAGAATCTATGAGGCTTTCAAGGTGTTGTCATCAGACTGCATGTATAACATATTAGTTTACACCATTTTCATGCCATAATTTTTCTTTGAAGGGAAGTCACTATAATTACTTAATGTTGGCATTTATAAAAGTTCACAAGATTTTGAGCAACATTATGGGTTGCCAATTTTGGGTAGCTAAGTTAGTTAAGTAAGCTTGCTATGCACTTCTCGTTAATGCAAACATCCCCTGCAAATAGTAATTGAATGTAATAGTTACAACCATCTCGCATAAGCTATAACCTCACTGAGTGATTCTACATGTAACAGAGGGCAGATCATAACAGATCATATGTATGAATCATATTGACAAAATGTAGCCTAAGTGAGTAAAATTTGTTTGCGTTACTTCTATTCAGTGACTGCAGTCACTGTTCAGGTGCCCTTGAGCGAAAAGGCTTAGCTCCAATAGCTTGAAGTGAGCTGCTGAGTTGACTCTAATTAAACTGAAATGCGCTTAGTTCTGAATTTAATATGTAGCTTAGAATCAGTCAAAGGCATGCATTTAGGCATGACAAGGCAGTTTCATAAAGCATATAAAGCATATTTTTTACACACTGATGTTTCAAAGTGCTGTATAGAGAAGTTAAAACAACACAGGAATGAAAAATATAAAAGACAAATCTACATAGAGATAAAACACAAAATAAGATAATAAAAATACTGATAATATGGCCTTGAGTTTTAAAAACGATAAATTAAAAGCAAAGGTTTTGAGTTTAGATTTTAGAGCTGCAATGTTTGGGGCATTATGAAATCATCAGACGATTTGTTTCTGTGCTGTGCTGCATAGTAATTAAAAGCCACTTGTCCTTGGTTAAATTTTGCTCCAGGCACCATCAACAGTCCACTCCCCAATGATCTTAGAGGTTTCACAGGGTCATATTGCTCAGCATAGCACTCATATATATGCTCCAGAGATTTAGAAATAACTTACTGGTAAGTACATAAATACAGAAAGATATAGAGGAGATTTGCCCTTTATGAATTAAGAATGAAGTTTTGAATCTTTTGAATCCTTGAGGGTTCATCAACATTCATGTTGTGATGTTAAGCATGTTTTTCCAGGTGAGTTTTCTGGTAATTGAAGATTATGCGATGTCTTAAACAGGATATATTATGTGTATTTTCTTGTTACCTTACGGAAATCAAATCAAATTGAAATTGATTATATTGTTTTGTGAAAAACTTACAGGTAATGGATAACTCAGACATACATATTGTGCCCAATACCCTCATGATCGTTGGCCTGGCCTCCCTGGGTATCAACTACTTTGCTTCAAAGATCTGTCAGGATGCTATCGATGCCGGGCGATTTCCTCGCTGGAAGAACTTCTTGAAGCCCTATTTCGCTGTCTCTTGTTTCTTCACTGTCCTCATGCTGCTAGCTGTCATCATGAGCTACGCAATGAAAGGCAGTATAGAGTCATCTCTGAAGGTCGGTCTGAGAAACGGCATCCGCTTCTACAAGGACACGGACACCCCAGGCCGCTGCTTCCAGAAACAGAACATCGATCGTCTGCAGATGGAGTTTCAGTGCTGTGGAAACAATGACTTCAAGGACTGGTTTGAGGTCCAGTGGATCAGCAACCGCTACCTTGATTTCAGCTCTAAGGAAGTTAAAGAGTAAGAAGACATTTGATTGCAGCACAGGTGAGCAAGTATTAAGTTACATTTTGTAATCTGAACCATGTATTTCCCTTTTTTTCTTAGCCGCATCAAGAGCAACGTGGATGGCCGTTACTTAGTAGATGGAGTCCCATTCAGTTGCTGCAACCCCAGCTCTCCACGGCCGTGCATCCAGTACCAGCTCACCAACAACTCAGCTCACTATAACTATGACTACCAGACCGAGGAGCTCAACATCTACCTCCGAGGCTGTAGAGAGGCCCTGGTCCACTATTACATGGGCCTCATGAACACCATCGGGGCTGGAGTACTGTATGTATTCCTCTTACAGGTAGACAATGAGTTGTCAGAGAGTTGTTACTTTTTAACTGAGGGGAGGGCCCAAAACAACTGACAAACCAACCAACCAACCAACCATCATTTTTAAATTCACAACTCCATTTGATCCAGTTATCATAATTTTATGACTACTGTAACTGTGTATTAAGGTAATGAGTTAATAACAAGGACAAAAATAAAATTGTGTAACTAGGTCAGCTGAATGTGGTGTGATCAGTGCAGGTTATTCCCTCAGTCACAGCATTTGCCGACTCCCAGGTTACACCAAACATAGTAAGAGAAAAAAGTCTATATTTGTGGTTGTTTCTCCCTTTAAATATTTTGTAACAGAGTTAGTTTGGTTTGGGGGTGTATTTTCAGCAGCATGGATAACACTTTTAATATGATATGATATGATATGATATCATATGATATGATATGATATGATATGATATGATATGATATGATATGATATGATATGATATGATACCATACCAAACCATACCATACCATACGATATCATATCATATCATACCATAACACTATCAAAGGTATTATAAAACTATTAGAAAATTACTACAGGCAGCAGTGAGTCTCTTTTAGTCACTTGCTGATCTACAACTACACTTGCTACTAGTAACTATGATCATGAATATGACAAAACTCTTCTGAATATAAAGGTTAAAATATAGCTTAGAATTAAGTATTTATCTTATATAATTAAGATAGTCTGCTAATTCAGTGCCATGGACAGTGCTATGGATTATCAGTAACAGCTCTATTGGTCTCCTGATAGTTCAGTGCCAGTGTCATGGCCATGTACAAACCTCATTCAAATAAGACATCAATAAATCAGGCAGACTAGACAAACATATTCATCAAAACAATCCCTTTTCCACACTCTATGCTACTTGGGGATGGCAAATAAACAAGAAGGATGCGTTTTATTCATTTTTCTTACAAAGAGGGGTGGTATCCTCCTTCAGCCTCTCCTCAAGTCATCTACTAATGATATGAAGAATTATGTGATTTCAGGCAGCTGGTGGTGCTGTAGTGAGCTTTGAATTTGGAAGGTGACTGAGACTTAACTTGGCTTTTGAAGGATCAACACAACTGTCAATGAGTTAAAAACAACTCTGAAATTGCAACTGTGTCCTCATTTTACAAGCATGAAATGTTGGGCATAATGTCACCACTTGGTGTATATACTAAGCATATACAAAGCCAGATGCAAAGTTACAAAGCAATTTTTTGAGTTGTGTAGCTTAAAAATGTAATGAATGAGAATCCTGACTTGATAGAGACTGAACACCAACTAATCCTTGTTAAATTCTTGGCTCCAGAGTGCATATTTTTTGACATTATCCATCAATCACCACTTCTATTTGGTAGTCTCACATAAATTGCACAACATTTAACTTATTCCCTAATTTTTCCAACTTCCTCCTTCCAAGGGCTCCGTGCTGGTGAGCCTGCGGTTCCTGCAGACCTCCATGGAAGCAGTGGCAGGAAAGGAAAACACAGAGATTGAAACAGAGGGGTACTTGCTGGAGAAAGGAGTGAAAGAGACCATCATGGAGTACCTTGACCCAGTGCTGAAGTTCCTCCTACTTACAAACCAGGTGGAAGAGGGAACCCCAGCGAATGCCCCAGCTGCTGCCCCAGCTACCACCTAAACCACCATGATGTACACATGTAAATATTTTTTACATAAGAGGGCAACTAATGAGGAATTATTTCAATTTGAAGAAAGAAGACAAGGAATGTTGATCAAAAATTTCTATGAATTTTACAAATTTAGTAATAGATTTTTTTATTATCAGATGAACATCACAAATGAAGTAAATGCATTCTATATTACTCTACTTAAACGGTGAAATTCCACCTTCTCCCTGTCAGTGAAAGGAGTAGGATTATGAAGATTGGTTAATCGGTGTCAGTAATGCAGTGAAAGCTATCAAGTGTGACCTCTGTTCTGAAATCTGTGTTAAAGCTTTTAATCCCATTTGTTAATACTCAACCTGCTGCCCTTGCAGTTAGACACCTGCGTCAGGTGGATGTATGATGCAGAGTGAACTATGCCAAGGCTTTGTTTGCTTGTAAAAATCTAAACACAGATAAATAAAATAAATTTAAAATATAAATTGTCAAATGCAAATACAATGTGATGAATTTGTGTTCTTGACTTAAGTATCTGGCCAGCCCATTAAAAATATAAGAGAATATTTAAACACTGACTTCATTATCTAAAACAAAACAGTGGTTTAACACTTGAATATATTTATAATGTTTACCCATGTGAATAGCTTTATTAAAGGTCCTTTTAAAAACATGAATGTGTCATAAGTGATTTTCTGGGTTAGGCAAACCTCTTCAGACTGGAATCCAGTAATACTCTGATGTAAGGGACTAGAAAGTTTGGTTCTTGAAATACCCACAAAAATCTGAGTGGCCTACTATTTATTGTTATTGCAAAAATTGCAATGTGTAAGTCTAAATAATTGATACTGATTGGTAAGTAATTTGATTGTCTGGTTTACATGCCTTTATTCCTGCTTTATCTTGTCTTTTTTGAATGTGACTGTTTATTCTCACCATTAGATGCACAATATTTCTAACACATCCTTTGAGTAAAATGTATGATTTATTGTTTAAAACATTTAGTATTGTTGTTTAATACAGATTTGTCAAACTATGCCATTATCTAAAGTTTGAATATGGAGATAGGTCATAAACCATGATAATTAATATATTGTACATAAAGATAACAAAAACTGAGCAATGTTAGACCCATTGTAATCTAGAGCCTTACAAGAAATAATACTATTAAGAAGGTTTTTGAACAAATTTTACTGAGACTCCTACAGAGAGGTGCTGTTTTATAATCATTTTTGAGGCGGTAGCTTGCAACAATCTTTGCATACTTCTCTAATGGATTGCATCAGAGATAGGTGGTATTTCTGTCTTTTTCTGAAGGAAAAAAACAAGAATGTCACTTTATACAACAGTTCAAAATATCAGCCTTACCACATACTTCGTGCATGACTCAGTGGACTTTAAGTATGTAGTAAAGTCCACTGAGTCATGCATAGTGTAGTCTGGATAGCATTTTTATTCATCTGTGCGTAAGAGAATGAGCCTATTGGCACAAAATTTGTTAATCACATTCTAATTAAAACCATGCTTTAACTTTACCGGAAAGTTACTTCTGCAGCAGGTATGTTAGATTAAAATGCTGCCTGAGTAAATACAAATACGATGACGTTTGGTCATGTGACGCGACGCCGTCGCGCCCCCGTACGGTTTGCTCATTACTCAACTCGTTTCAGGATTAGACCTTTTTGAACCCAACTGATGTATCAAACGTTCAAAATATACAGATACTGTGTCAGTCACTGTTATTTTAAATGATCTACTGACAAACTCCTTTGGTTGTTTGCCCTTTGCTGTCCTAGTGACTACTGCATTCATAAATATCTATTTACAGTGGTATCGCGAATCTTCCAGAGTGACTGTCACGCCCAGTAAAGAGTGGTTCAAAATAAGCGAATCTTTCGTCAGTCACACACTCAAACTGTTGCAGCTGCCAGGACAGCTAGTTTTAGACAACTGGCTAGCCGTAGCAAGGGGAACAACAGCAAATTTTAGACCAGCAAATGTATTTAGCTTCGGTATTTACAAAATTAGCAGGATCCCATCTTGCACATTAAGAGAAAGCGACGGGAAATTCACCAAAATTGGCAGGTAAGCGAACAAAAAAAACCCATTTTGTTCCTTTAAGTTACTTGCTATTAACAGTAAGACAGACTGTTGAACAAAACACCAAAAGGTAGCTAACTTAACTAATCTCTTTAGTGACTAAGTCACTGTCGACTGATGACTAAACATGTGTTATTAAATCGTAACGCGTTGTACAATGTTTAGTTATAACCCCAGTAACGTAACGCCAATAGCTAGCACTGTCGCTTCCTTTTAGCTAGCTAAATTTAATTTTACCCTAAAGGTTGCGCATAGTTCCTTAAGTTTTTTTTCGTTTTTTGCCATTGTTTGCGTTTGTTTGAATATGTAACACCATGGGACAATCCAATTAGACTTGGGTAGCTCGCTAGCCCTTATCCCACAGGCCCTAGAATAACGTTATTCCCGTCATATCTCTGTGTTTACTTCCTCTCTGTATTTATGCTGTAAGTGAGTGTTCAAAGCCCTGTTAGATACCATATGAACCAGACTAAATAACGGTGACATGTTTGGTCCAGACGTTAACTCTAGTTCAACGGGGTGAGGTCAACAGTCGGCTGGGATGTTCTGATCCTACGGAATCAGATTCACGTTAATACCACATGGTGGCGCTGGTACATATTGGGACCGATTGAGACAGGGACTGATTTAGCCTTATTACTTGTTCATTTAACATGACCAAAGGATGTGGATGAAGAGGCATGTGTCAGTGGGTATCATTATTGTGAATATCTGGCCTATATCATCCCCGAAGCAGTTACTATATCTTTTTTTTAGGTATATAATGCTATTCTCTTTTTAAGCATAACATTTTACATGCACCCCGTTATTGATCACTCTGGTGTGCCAGTTGTACATAGATAACTTGGATTTTAACAAATTGTCAGGGTCTGCGTTGACAAAAAATAAAATATTTGCTTCCAAACCCATCGGTCATGTATATCAAACACATCCCTACAGGTTCCCTGCTCTAATTCTATAGTTAGGTTTATGAAGTATGGGTAATGTATTATGCATGACTGGACAGGAAGGAGCTGTAGATGTGCTGTTGGCATATTGTTATCTCATTTCTTCAAGGTACAGCTTCACACCTGAAAACTGCCACATTTGTTGAGTTCCCATTGATGCCTGATGTTTTTCAGCTATCCTTCTCATGTGTTCACCCATCTTACACATTTGTTACTGGACACATATTGTGACTGTTTATGTGTTTGGACATTGTGCTTCAGATTAGAGATGGAAAGAGAGGACTGCAACTTTCCTCCAGATTCATCAGATGATCACTCACAAAGAGGAAGTGTTGCTTCTTCTGCTACACTTTCCCGTGGTAAGATTCAGCAAATATTAATATAACTAATGAACTCATTGTTTACTTATGTGATAGCATTTTAACTTTGAATATAGAGGGGATGTTGTTTCTCTCTGGCTCACTTTTCTTCTCAATATTTATAATCTATTTTTGTCTTTTTGTTTATTTGCTCTTGTTTTCACAGCTCAAGATGTGCTTATTTACCTGTTTGGTGAGAGCGCAGTACACTTAACAGTAGAGGGGCTTGGCAGTGTCAGTGTACAGGAGTTGGGCCGCAGTGTTCGTGAGGCTCTCCATATTCCCGAGTCTGCACAGGATGCTTTCGCCTTCTGGCTTTGTTCTCCCCTGCTTGGTAAAGAACTTTCTGAACCACACTTTTTACTCTCAGAAATTTTGGAACTTGTCTGGGAGACCCATTTTTATGAGTATGTTGATATGTATATGAATGCTTTTTCTCCAATATCATATTCTGACCACAGTGTATTACCTGATGTGATGTATCATTATTTTTGGCAGGATGTGTGTCAAGTTGCGCAATTAAGCTTAAGTGATATAGCCTTTATACAGTACTATATTATATGGCATAAGAAAATGGCACAAGCAGGTTCTGTAAAGTAAATTTAATTTATCTATTCAGCTGTTACAGTTGGCATAATTTCATTTTAAAATGAAATTAGTCGCTGAAAATT
>JAPZDW010000006.1:5205139-5215828 GCA_029814725.1 Acanthurus nigricauda
GAAGAAACATGAAAAGGACTGTGATTTACATAAGAGGTGTGTGTGTGTGTGTGTGTGTGCGTGTGTGTGTGTTGAGTTCTACCACTGAGCTTTCTTGATGAGCATATAATTTCTGCTGCATTAAAATGTTCTGTCACACACGAATGTGGTCCCACTTATTGTTACAGAACAAACACTTTCACATCAGTGAGTACAAAATGTTTTTTAAGCTTGAAAACTTCTTGCTGTGAAACAATTACAGGACATTTCAACTGAATAAAAGAAAAGAAGCTGACTGTAATGGAAGGTATATGTAATGTTAACTGTAAGTCACCACAGATTAATGTTGAACATCATTTTTTGAGCAATGTATGTATGACTTTTTGGACAGTTTTGGATTGAGAATAAAATTCGTTTTTAAATAACAAGACTAATTATTTTCTATATTTTTCCGGTTGTCAACAAATCCTTTTAAAAGACCAAAACCCAGTGTATTAATCGGCTGGGGAAAATTGTTTCAAGAAATGCACTATTTATTCTTGTTTAAGTAAAGTTTTGCAAAAATTACAGCATCCAGCTGTTTTATGGATATTATTTAGCATTTGTAAAAATTAAATGTTACTTTGAACTGATTTTTAAAGATGGGTGTCCTTAATAGAAACAGTCGGGCTTTGGACTGACACAGATAATATTAGTACCACATACAGTTTAGGAAAACAGAAAATATTGTCAGTAGCACTTAATCACTATGTTGGTTTTGTTCTTTTTATGGAAACGTTTTACTGTAACTTTAAAATAGAAACATACCAACCTTTTCCCATGGTATTGCTGTTTATTTCACATTAGTATCCATAGTTGTTTTCAGATGTTATTTTGCCTGCTTAAGCTCATGTGAGCTCATGTTGAGGTGTGATTTTTATCTTGTTTCTCTTGACCTAGTTAGAAACTATTTCAATTCACCCCCTCACGTTACATACCAGACGTGTCATCACCATCATTTACCACATGTGAAGCCGGCATGACAAACATCACAGTTTGTTCTTAGGCTCTAGAGTCTTCGCTTTTCTATCGATGTTAAAATGACACATTTGAACCATCACTTATCTACAAATAGATTGAACTAATGAGCACATGATAGCAAAGGCAGCACCAGCTGAGGAAAGGCTTCGCTCTTTACAGATCTTGGTCATCGGCAACATTAACGTCTTATGTCTGTCCCTTCTGAATTCTATTCTCTCAGACGTGTTGAGATGTCTTCCCTACACGTCAAAAATAACTGAAACATCGTCATAGATCATTATTGTCTCATCTGCCACTTGTGTCCCACTCACTGTTATTACATACACTGAATAACACTGCATTGGTGTGTCTCAGGAATCAGACTACATTGCTTGTTTGCTGTTTTTAATTGCTTTTTGTACATGAGATTTCTATATTCTACCTCAGATAGGAGAAACAATGCTGTGCTAGAATGACTAGAGTATAGATGCAAATGAGCTAAGAGTAAACTTCACTGGAAATAGTAATAAGGCGCCCTCTGCACACTAAAAACTACAACAGAACATTTTTTTTTCTATTTTTTTTCTAGAAAAAAAAAACATTGTGCCAAAATCGAATGTGTTAAAGAAAGTGAAAAATCAAAACAAGGCTTCGCAGTGCTTGAGCATGCAGATGAAATGCTGCAAGCACACTGTGGCCTAATAATTCCTGTTTTCCCTCTTGTCCTAATTGACTTCATCATTTGGCACAATATTTTTCAGACATAAACTTTTGGCATTATATGTGTGAGCACGGAGCTCTTTGGAAAGCATGATTTAGCGTGTAGCATAAAATACATCCTTACAGCTACAGACATACTGATTTTGAATGCACATTACACGCACTGACACATGAAGTCAAACTCATGATGGATTAATTCCTTGCTGTCTTTGTTTTAGTGCGAAATTCAACTTTTTGCAGAGGCTGTTATCAAGGAGATGCAGGGTTGGTTTATGCTTTATGTCCATCGTGGTTAAAGGTGTCTCTGCACACACAAATCTGTTATTTCCCTGCCAGGTCATCTGCATTTCTTACAGTGCTTTAAAATTTCCCATGATTTGACCTGTTTCTTAAAGTCTATGCACTTCTAAAACAATCAAAGCAGTGGTTTTCATATTGGAGGTGTTTATCATCTGAAATACTCGTAGATGGGTTGATATCAGAACAATCCTGCTTCAAAGTGAAAGAATACAGACGTATTGTGTTGTTTTCCAGCCCCTAAGTGTTGGGAGATTCACAGTGAGTTGAGCGACTGGATCAGTAAGAGCAGCACGGGAAAACTCCAGCCCTTCAGTAATATATATTGTTATTCTCGTATGATGGGTCAAAGGCAACACAAACTCCTGCTGCATCCTCTGTTTCTTCCATTTCAGTCCCTCAAAAATGTGTCCAGCTGTCCGACAGCAGCGTCTGGGGTAAAGCGATATAATCGAGGCAACACCTTTACATTCACATTATAACTAAGATTGGTCTTTTTTTTTTGTCCGAGGTTAGACAGATGAAAACCCAAGCCAGTGATGGGGAGGATGCATGGAGAGAGGAAGAGTTCATTTCTCCATTTTTTCCCCTTGTGTTCTCCTTTTATTTCTGCAGATCTCCTGTCTGTTAGAAGCTCACCAAGGCGTAGACCATACTTCAGCAGGAAACAGAGCGAGGCAACAGATGAAAAAAATTGGGGAGGAAACAGTAATTGTGCTGCTATTTTTTTTTTTTTTTTGGCAAATTTTACAATTTCGTACAACATCACTGCAGATCTGAATGGCATCAATGGAACCTGACCAACAACAGAGTATTGAAACATTTGTGATTTTGCATTTACCTGTAGAGATAATAGAAGAAAGAGAGCAGATAAAAGCCCAGCTTACACCACGACTCCTTCTGGCAGTAATTGAGAATGTCGGCATTCATCACGCTGACGGGATCGTACATGACCTCTGACCCGTCAGCTGGCCGATGAAAAAACCTGAAAAAAGCAGAGAGGTTTGGCTCACGCTGCCGACCAACGGAAGCAAACAAGACATCTGCTATGGGACTGTACCTCCACAGATGGTAGAAGAGCAGCGGGATATTTAGGCCAAGTGTGACCCACTCTCCAGCGCACATGAACATCAGGCAGAAGAGCCCGTGGATGGAGTACTCCGGGACCACCAACTAACCAGAATAGACACAGGAAGTTAGGTCACAGGTGTGCATGTTACTTAGAGAATGAGTCAGTATTCACACTGCATCGACTCCACCAAATGAAACAATGATGGGCTGTATGTTGTGCTGTAACTATGATCCGCAAAACCAAAATGACACCTTAAGGTAAACACTTTCACACTGAAGGTGTTAATGTTACTCATGGCTTGCTGCTGTTACGAGTGCAAATACAGTTTCAAACCCATGTTAACTGGATTTTAGATGTTGTAGAAGATGATGTAGTCGGACATGGAAGCGTCAGGTTGCTCAGAATCACTAGCTTGCTTCCAGACATCTGACTCAAAAAGTAAATAAAGCAGTGACATACAAGAAGTTATTTGCTAGCAGTTGCTTGTATACACATCCAGCTGCAAACCAACTGCTGTGAGAAATGTCTGCTTTTTTGGCAGCTAAATGCTCAGGAACTAGTCGCTAACTCTGTGTGTTTGCTGCTGAAACAGCAAATCGACAGCATGGTCAGTAATTTTTTGATGAAAGCAGCTGCGTCACAAAGAAACTGCACAGTCAGGTGATAATTAATCAGTACAAGCAATGCCTCTCATGTGCAAGTAGTTATGTGATACATTTTTGATGTAAAAATGGCAATTATAGCCGGTTTAAAGAAATAACAGCATTAAAAACGGCACCTTTATCTGCTCAAAGCAAACTCTATAGCTTATCTGTTGACTGACAATACTGTCAATAAGATAGATGTGTCACACCTTGCTCACTGTGGGCAGATAACCTCCAGGCTGTGATGGCATGATCACTACGTAAGATTGAACAAAGATGTGGAGACCAAGAGCAATGTTGTCTAATAACATGACTCGACTGATCACCTTTCTATTTAAAAATGGATTAGGAAACAGCTTTTTTTTGGTCACAGCCTGAACTGAATTAATCTGTTGTGAGAAAAAAATGTATATCCTTCTATGTATCATCACATTTCTTTTTCATTTTTATAGTGATGAGGGGCGTATGTATCCATGGCATTTAAAATCCTCGCCGTGCACTGCTGTGAAACCAATTAATATATCAAACTGTCAGTCAACAGCAAACATCTGCGAATGAGTAACTCCATAGAGATAAAACTCCAATAATCATTTTCCTCCCTCCAAAGCTAATAGATTTCATTTCCATGACAGTCATTTTTATCTAACTGTTCCTTCAATCATAAAAATGTTGTCTTTCCACAGATGTAAAACACATTATGACCCAAATTATAACCTAAGAGCTGTCATTGTAAAATAACATCATACTCTGCATTAATACATAGAGTATTATTAGCATGTTCCTTCTCTGATGGATTCTCTATTATCGTTTTGTGTGCATTTCCTGATCTCATAACTTAAGCTGAATAGAATTCTTTTCCATAAATAATGCTGCTAAATATTTTCTAACACAATCATATTCAAAATGGCCTCCACATCTTGTCACATTTCACAGCCATTTCGTGGACACTGAGTTCTGTTTCTGAAAGCCTCATAATGTAAAGAAAAAAAACACATCACATTATATAGAAAGCCTACTTCAGTGTTCTCCCTCTCCAAGTGTCTGCAGAGCGCTGATGGTGGGCTGTGATGAGGGTCTACATGCACAAGTGAAATGATTCAGAGTGCATCATGGTCCTCACAATGGTTAGATAGACAAATGGTTAAACTTGTCTGAACCCTCTCTGTTTTAGTCATCCACCAGCAGCAGCAGCAGCAGCAGCAGCAGGTGAAAAACAGCCATTACTCACTCTGCGAAGCAGGTTGCAGATTCTTTCAATGTTGAGAATCCTTTCCCTCTGTGGAGTGCAAGTAAAAAAAAAAGTCTTATTAACAGTCTGTGCATTTCTTCTTCCTTTTTAGATATTGTTTTTTATTTTAAGCAGTTTCCGACATGGACACGTCTCCATTTTTGAGTGTGCAGATGACACCACCGTCATCACCCATCAAAGAGATCGTGTCATGTTCATTTTACATTTCTACTCTGGTTAATGAATAAATAAATAAATAAATAAAGGCTAGACATGACTTCATTTCCAAAGATAACTTTAGAAAGCAAAATTATTGTTTTGGGTTCTTGCAAACTTTAACGGAGGAGCATTTAAAAAGCATCCTAACCAGAGACATCACATATTAGCAGAGGATGTGCACGGCCCAGGACAGGAAGTCTATCCAACAGGTGACTGACACTGCCCAGAACATCAGTGCTACCTGCATCAGTGATCTCTGGGAGTTCACCTCCTGTGCAGAACCCGAAGGATATTAGAAGAAAACTCCTGCCCCATCCCACCACACTGCCTGTTCACCCCTCTGCTGTTTTCTGTTTTGGTGGTGGCATGTTAGGGACTATAAACTGTATTTTGTTGTGCAAGAAATTGTGGGTTATTGAGAGAGCCAAACAGCTTGAAACTGTTCATAAGTACAAAAACACAGCAGCAACATTTGAAGCAACATGGTCAGTGAAGTTGGGCGCAGACCTTTTGCACTCTGCCTTGTTCACCGTGCTGTTTGCAGTCTCCTGTGAGCCGTGAGCAAGAACTCAATGAGCAGTTTTTGAAATGAAAGCCATCCATCTTCTGCTGCCTCTACTGGCCAGCAGCTAGTTGCCCCTTAACGGTGATGTTTTATTTGGGTGTCAATCGATAAGCTAGCAAGGCAAATGAGATGTTTTGCTGCAGTGTATCTGGCTGTATTGATTAGTTGCCATTCACAGGGCAAGAGTGCAGATAAATAAAAACACCAATATTCAGGTACACAATAGATGGATTGTCAGTCTATTTTGCTTCATTTACTCTCTAAAATAAAAATAAATCCAATAAATAATCATAATAGTTACGCTGTATTGTTGGTGCATGACTTACAATAATTACATAAACTGCACTGGTTTTGCTTCCTCTGTTTTGTAATATTGTGACATATTGAGACATCAGTCTTGGTTACAGGGTGATGGCTTTCAGTATTGTAGCATTTGTGATGTCTGGTCTGTTAAGCCGGAGCCACAAGCTGCTCCTTTATGCCTGTGGACATGAATTCAAACTCCCCTGGTGACCTGAAAGTGGATTTTGCCCTGAATCTACAACATCACGCCTCCAAACCAGCCACTGGCTCCTCAGCCTTACTGTTTATTTGCAGTTCTTGGCTTTTTGCTTGAATGTGTTATTTTATTCTTTTTACTTGCCTTTTGCATAACATTCTTCCAAAATACTAAGCCTTAAAATGTAAAGTACAAACTGCTGGACCCTCCAGCAAAAGCTACTGTACACAGAGTACTTTATAATTGCACTTTTAAAATGTTGTCTTGCAGTAAGTCTGCTTGGATTTTGCAGCTTGGAGCCTCCCTGAGGTGCCCTAATTAACAGTTCACTCTGAATATTTAATTGTCCAAACTGAGGAGAGACGACTGAAGACATTAATCAAAGGCAGTGGAGACATTTCACAATGTACAGAGCACATAAAAGAGGCAGTGCAAAGAGTAATCTAATTATTGTCAAATGAGGTAGAAAGCAAGAATAAACAGACTCACATTATTTTTATAAAGCCACTAGTATTATATTTTATTAAAGAACCAATCACAGTGTTTGTACAATAGCAGTGTGTCTCCCTTTCAGACTTTCATTGTGATTAATTGCTGTAGATAAAACTGTATAGATGTGGGATTTGGAGGCACATGTTTGTGTTCATTTTCTGTTGGTTTGTTTTTTCTCTATTGAAAAATATGCTGCTTGTGCCTTTTTGTAGATAACATTAGTTGAGTGAACACTGCTCTCAAAAATAATTGCCGTTTATTTTCACTGGCTGGTGCCATGTCGTGTGTTTTCTTCTGTTTGTGCAGTTTATTGATTTCTGGAGGGTCTGGCAGCATCTTATGCAGCCTAATTATGTTCTTTCCAAAACCATCTGACGTGTTGACATCAGTTAAGTAGATTCGTTAAGACTGTTTGTAATGGACTGAAAAAACACCTGTACAATCTAATGCATTGCAATACAGTAGCCTTAGCACAAATTCTGCTGCTATTTAGCTTGTCGTGTTAAATAAATGTTGCTCCTTTGTCAGAAGAACAAGCCTTTCATCTTCATTTTGGGCTAAAATAACACATCTGCTTTAAAACTATACTAACAACAGTATTTATTGCAGAGTTACTGCATTAGGTTGCATTGTATTTCACAGGGGGTTCCAATTATTGTGTCCACCCCCTGTAGCTGGCCTGCCTCCACACTCCCACAGTCGGCTTTCACAGTTTCCTCTCCCACTCCTCATCACTTTGCAGTTCAGATGCAGGTTCGCATGATTGCCAGGACATTAGCTAACTTGTGAAAAAGAGACTCACAGCTGCTGATAACTTGTTATATGAATAATGGCGTTAATGCATTATTGACTTAGAATCATTTCATTTTATATTTTGTAAAAAATTAATAAACAGCACACGCACACACTGTGCATAAGCAACACTACGAGACTGGAAGGCAAATTTCCATGTTTTAAATAACTAGTTAAAGCCTGTTTGGCAGAATAATTTTTCACTTTAGAGCTCAGGTTTATTTTTCAAATGTGACTTTAGTAAATAAGTCTGCTCTTGTTACGGTGATGTGAACCCTTGCATGTGCACTTTTATTTTGGCGACAGCACAGTATCTTATCGTATAAACAGCAGCGTCATTTGCATCAATCTCTTTAATTGATTAAGCCAACGAGCCGTCGTCTTTGCAGAAGGTTGATTGCTTCAATCTGCATGCAAATGACTGTTTCAGGCAAATGTTGCCTGGATGCTTCTGTTACAGTCACCTGGAGGCTCGGATAAACCTGGAGCCTTTTTTCAAAGTAATACAAATATTTTGATGCTGATAAATTCATGGACAAGCTAAATGTGGCCGATTAAAAATAATTTAAGATTTCATTCCAAAATTGCAGAAACTGCTTATACAATAAATGGTTCTTGCTCTTTCACTGTGACTGCAGGCATTAAACAAAACTGAAAAAAATCATTTTTATAAGCTCTTTAAGAGAGGCTTAGGGACCATGCTTTGGAATAGTGAACTAATAGCTGATACATCTCTGGTCATTTGTGACATTTTTGGAGTGAAACCCTCAATTTGTTGTGTAAACCACTAAGAAATCTTCTTGGAACTAAAAGAGAAGAGATTTCTGTGTGCACATGAGGGTTTGATCATTGTTGAAAGAAGTGAAACAGCAGGGTTCTTACCGCTCTGGTGGGATTGCTCTGATCAATGGGGTTTTTGAAGTCTGTGCGAAGCTCATCAAATGCAATGATCTGAAAAATGAGACACAAGGGTTTGTTTCCTTTAGAATCCTTCAGAATACCAATGAATACAAACACTGTTACTGTACATACATCAAGTAAAGAAACAGTTGTTTCTTTTTTAAAGTCTGCACAGATAGAAACTCAAAAGTCTCGGCCTGGTGTAAATGTGAGATGGGAACTCACTGTATTTTGTACGGCTGCAGCCATATTATTCACAGTGTCCAAACACACATGGTGATTAAACGGTGAATGAGCACATGTGCAACAACTTACAGCTTCTGTATATATGAGCTCCTACTGAGTTTAGACCATATGTCATTATTCAGTTTCCAAAGTGCTAAAATTCTGATTTAAATTCCCCCCATGTTGTCACAGGTTGGTTTGGATTTGATCATCTTCCTCTTTTTCCATCTAGTCTTAAATTTTATACCCCATACCCTTATTTGAGCCTGATGATAAAGTTCACATTAAAAACTACAGAATATCTTGGGAGAAACAGACAGCTGTCAAAAGAGCTCATTTGAATGACAATTTGCATTTGAAGGGTTCATTTGCAAAAACAGTTATCAGTGTTTTTATTCATTTTGGCGCACGTCAATGAATATCAATCAAACTGGTGTTAGCTGCAACAAGCAACCAGAAAAGAACTCCTGATTTTTAAAAACATAATCTGGCAGGATTAAAACATCAATGCACTTCAGAAGCCATGTTTGGGAAAAGTTGAATGCCTGCTTTCTTATATGTGTATGTAAGGTGGTTATGGCATCCTGGGGTTTTATATAAAATCTTACATCAATTTGATTTCTTTTATGTTTTATGCCTTTTTAGTAAAACATCAAAATAAGTTACATAATGCACACTGTAGAATAAGCAACATATTAGTAGAGAAAACAACATAATTATCACTGCACTGACAGCTCATAAAATGCTTCTTGTGAGTGATCATCTCACCAGCTCTCTGATAATTAGCTCCATAAAAATACTAATAATTTTCAGCGTAACAGCCACCTGCTGCGCTATCATCACTCAGGCTTTTAAACACTGAAGCTCGGCTTTGACGGCTCATTGAAAAAAGCCATAAAAAAAACATTATTTGCAGATAAGTGAGCATCCACAGTGACTGACAATATGAAAACAGAACACTTCAATCTGTTTGAAACAGATAAAAACCCCTGGTGGTCGTTTCCCAATACGACTCTATACAGCTCTCACTCGTCTTCTTCACACTGTTGTAAACAGATGCAGTTTCCATGGCGACCTGGTGAGCCCCTCACTAGGCTCCATGGTTACTATAGCAGTGAACAAACGTTCTGATTGGTTGAGAGCCACGTATAATTGGGGTGCTGTGCCCGTGGGCGGAGGCAGACTGGTGGAAGGGGTGAACAAAATCGGTTTGATAAGCGCTTCAATCACATGGCGGAGTGCTGAGCCAGACGCACGCTTCTCTCGTCTCTTTCACACGCAGACATGCTGCCTGACTCATATGTAGTCTCACCCACTTAGTCAATTGGTACGTTAGTCATTTCATGTCTTATATCCATAATGATATGTTTTGTATTTCAAGTTCTTCCTGCTTCCAAGGATCAAATGTTAAAGGTAAAAGATCAGAGAGTTTGCGCTTGTGTAACCAGCAAACAGGGCGCATCAATCTAGCGATATGTGTGCAAACTCCACTAAAAATTGCTGCAGGCAGAAGATTCCCAGCAGTCTGGTGGTGAGGTTCATGATTATCATGTTCAGCTGCCTCCCTGTACTCATTTTGTGCAGTTTGCTGAAGCCTGAACACCTGGTTTGAGGAGCTGTTTGTTGTCAGTTCTCAGCAATCATATGTTGTTTTAATGCAGAGGGATTGAGCCGGTTTGGATCTGTCTTTTTGTCAGAGCAGCTCCAGTTAACTGTGTTAGTCATAAACCAGCAAAAAAAGCAGGTCATTTACCATCACTGTCATAAAACCGACCAAAATTTAAATAAATATATCTGAAAAACTCAGACTGAACTTCCTGTGTTTTCAGGTTTGTGCATCTCGTGCAACTCTGTGATCTAATGTGGTCAGAAAAATGTATATTTATCCAGCTAATTAAGGCTATTAAGAGGCGATTCAAAATGTCAGTCACATTGAAGTACAGTCCCACTGAGGTTTTCTTTCCAATCCAGCTGACATCTTTATGCGTGTCATTACCTCTCAGAGTACCTGAGCAAGTTGTGCTTATGTCGTGTTCCTGTCAGTGTTGTACAACCGTG
>JAPZDW010000006.1:5990742-6002378 GCA_029814725.1 Acanthurus nigricauda
TGAGTGCTTGAAATTCCCAGCAGTCTTCTGGTGAGTTATTGCCCTTAAAAAGCATTAAGCAACATCTATCAGGGCCAAAACAACCACATCCTATACCTCTGGTCTGCATGAGCCAGTGTGAAGGGCAAATTACAAACATGGTATACCAAAGTGTAGGCTATAGTGGAATACAATTTTCTGGGATGGTCATACAGTCTTGTTTAGCTAAATATTAAAATGTAATTAAATGATTAGTTAAATGCATTAGTTTTAATATTATTAAGTTAGATTTTGGCCTATTGGAGTCACTTGTGGCTGTCAGGACTGTGACAATAGCCAAATTTTACTGATGATTATGCCTTAAGGTTCAAGGAACTATATGAATTTCATTGGGTAAAAAGTCATATTTTTAATGAGCTAATCATTTATGCTCATTAATTACGGCTGACTCTTTCGTTACTATTTTCCTCATTAATAGGTACTGCACACATGCACCGCATAAAATGACTGTGCACAGCTGTAATCACAGCTAATGCTAAATTCTGACAGCATCATGTGGGTTGTAGACTTTTAGGTCAAGAGCAATGAATAAGAAAAGCTGTCTTGAAGACACAAACCTGCTCAGGCAGCAGCAAGTGTCCCAGATCAAGATGGCACATTATGTTCCTCGTTTCAGTGTAGCCGGGAGTTTTGTGCTGGTAGACCAAACCTCTTTGAGTAAATCTAATTTGCATGGCTGAGGAACAGAGGCTGAAGGTTAAATAAACTTTAACTGCTGCTCTTGTCTGGGTAAGAAATATTATTATAACCTGACCTAATGTGCCAATGACCAGCATCTGTCAAGTAACATGATGCTTTAAGTGCTACATTCTTATCTTGAGAGTCTTTACCTCAACTATCTGACATCAGACATTACAAAATTTGAAACATAAAAGCAGACTGTATCTACACAGAAATCTCTGCCAAAGTCAAAAGTGGAATTTTTAAATACACAGCTAACAAAAATGAACATTTCAATATTTGAGGGCTACACGTTTTGCATGTATTAATAGTATTTTTGTTTTAACTGTTTGTCCTTTTGCTATACTTAATGTTAAAAATGAATTTGTTGATACAGAATATTTGAGATTACAACATTAGTAACATACATCGATAAGAACAAGCAGTTATAGGCGTTCCAGTTAAATTTGTTAAGAAAATTGTTTGATTTAAGTGTTTTGTAGCCTTGAGAATATTTCAGCTGTGTCATAACATCTCAAATAGTACCAAGACTCTTCATAGTATCGTTACTAGGTAGATCCTGATCTCTCTCATGGTAAGGGGCAACAGCAGCTCGTCTGGCAGAGCCTTTGATCAAGTCAATTAACCCCAACTACTCCCAGTGTCACAGTTTTACTCATCCACACACATACCCACACTCTAAAGTCAACCTCACTTGCACAGTGAATGAGCAAGTAGTGAAGACTATACGTGACCTGTTCTTAGTGTAGATGTGATGACAACCTCAAACTGAAACACAAATCTCTGAATCATCAGAAATAACACGGGACCGTGAAAAGCATCACGTCTGACACTAATGCAGTGTGAGTGCTGAGCTGGGCTGGGCTGAGCGACTGCACAGCACTAGTGGGAACTGAACAAAGAGACTGAGGCCTGCAAGGATTCAATTCATCGCAGGGGGGGATCAAACTAGACCTACAGGAATATCTTCACCCTGCAGCAACAGAGTTAAACTGACAAAAAAAACGACGACAATGCATGCTGTGGCAAATCCTGTGCTGAATATGTACCTGAAAGGGTCTTGTAATGTTTGGAACTAAATTAAATTTCATTAAAGCTGCTGATATGTAAACAAGATGATTCATGACCTTCCAGTTATTCAGGCAAAGGTAAACATAAATAAAATAATGACATACCTCTGGGCAGATTTGCAGCGAGGCATCAGGCATACTCAGCCTGCGTACAAATCCACTTCCACTAGTGAAGAAGCGGTCAGCACCGCTGCCCCAGGTACCACTGATTGGACGTCCTGTGTTGTAGAACATGAAAGTGTCACTGCCAGAGGTGGCTGTCAGGCAGGTCTTGTAGCAGTAAGTCTTTGTTAGGGAGCCATTCCCACGCACTTCGATGTAGTGCGGCTCCACTTTAAGGTCTCTCCGAAGCACCACATTGTTATTAGGTTGTGCCCCGGCTGCACCTCCACCTGCCCCACCAGCACTTACGCTACTGCTCCCACCATCTGGAGGGGGCTTTTGTGACACACAGCAAGGGGAGCAGGACCCAGGCTGAGTGCAGTAGGCATGACAACGGACGATGGCCAGCACCACCACAGTGACCAGGAAAACAAAGGTGGTTGCGCTCAAAGCTACAATTAAGTAGAGGGTCACGTTGGAGAAAAGCAGTGTGCTATGAGGTCGGATGATCCTCTTGGGGTCAGGAGCTACTTTGGGTGGCACCTCCATGACAGCCACATTGATGGTAGCAGTGGAGGAGAGAGCAGGCAGCCCATGGTCCTTTACTACAACAGTTAGAGCAAAGGAGGTGAAGTTGTCCTCCAGGATCCTGCGAGTGGTCCTGATCTCACCGGTGTGTTCGTGCACTTTGAACAGGTCCAGGTCAGTGGCCGTCTCCAGCACATACACCAGCCAGGCATTTGGACCAGCGTCTGCATCATATGCCACCACTTTGGTCACCAAGGCACCGGGCTCTGCGTTCTTCTGCACTGTTTCCAAGGAACGCGTGCCATTGCCGGGAGGGTTGACTATCAACGGAGAATGGTCATTCTGATCCATTATGTAGATGTAGACAGTGGCAACGCGACTGAGTGGAGGAATGCCCCCATCTTGGGCTTTGACCTGGAAGTGAAACTCTCTCAGTGACTCATAGTCAAAAGCTCGCAGGGCATAAGCCTCCCCTGTATCGGCCTTCACAGACACATACGAGGTGACAGGGATGCCATGGTTGTTGTCATTGAGCACTGTGTAGGTGATGCGTGCGTTCTCTTTGATGTCTGCGTCTTGAGCTTTCACAGTACACAAAGAGGCCCCGGGGGCATTGTTCTCAGCCACATAGACTGTGTACGAAGTCTGCTCAAATCGGGGTGGGTTGTCATTAACATCCGCCACATCCACCTGTATGGTCTTCTGGGAGGAAAGGGGAGGGTTCCCTCCATCTGTGGCACTCAGAGTGACATTGTAGGCATCAGTGGTCTCGCGGTCCAGGAAGGCTGAGGTAACCAGAGTGTAAAAATTTCTGAATGACTTGATTTTGAACGGAAGGCCTGCTGGGATCTCTAAGCTCACCTGCTTGTTGGCGCCTGAGTCTCGATCGGTGACGCTAATGAGGGCCACGACAGTGTCTGCACGGGCATCCTCCCTCACAGGGCTGGACAGGGATGACAGCACTATCTGAGGGACATTGTCATTCACATCCACCACCTCCACCACTACCTTACAATGTGATGCCACGGCCCCAGGGCCCTTGTCCATCGCCTGGATGTACATCTCATAGGAGTTGGTCTCTTCATAGTCAACATTGCTTCTCACTCTTATTTCTCCAGTATTTGTGTCCATGCTGAACATCTGCCGCACTCTCTCTGGAGTGTAGCTGCTGAAAGAGTAATAAACCTCTCCATTTGTGCCCTCATCTAGATCCGTTGCATTCAGTTTAATTACCAGCGTGTCTTTGGGCGAATTTTCCAACAGCTTCACCTTGTACACGGAGCTGTCGAATGTGGGAATATTGTCATTCCAGTCCAGGACGCGGACATTGATTTTAGCCGTGCCTGTTTTCTCTGGCGTCCCACCATCCACAGCACTTAAAATTAATTGGTGATAAGGCGTCTGTTCACGATCAAGGGGCTTTTTCAGCACAAGCTCGATGTGCTTTGTATTGAGGGAGGGTTTGTTAGATACCAGCGCGAAATGGTCGTTTGTGCTGAGCTGATACATGCGAACTGAATTGGATCCAATGTCTGGATCTTGAGCGTTTTCAATCGGGTAACGGGAGCCCGGTAAAGCAGATTCTGTGATTTCCAGTTGGTACTCGTCTCTGGGGAACTGCGGCGCATTGTCGTTTGCATCCACTATCTCCACCTCGACGTGGTGCACCTCAGTGGGGTTTTCGACCAGCACCTCAAGATTAATGAGGCAGCTGCTGGATAAATCGCACAGTGCCTCCCTGTCGATTCTTTCATTGACAAGTAATTTGCCATTTTTGGGGTTGACAATCACGTAGCGTTTACCGCTGTTAGAGGTTACCTTAATTTTTCGGGTGGCGAGCTTTCGAATATCCAGCCCCAAGTCATGCGCCAGATCACCGACCAGTGCTCCATTTTCGAGTTCCTCTGTAATAGAATATCGCAACTGTCCAAACGAAAGGCCACAAAATAAGGAAAATATCACAAAATAAAAAGGCACATTATTCCCTATCCAGTTGCATATCCCCGCCACAGCCATTGCAAGCTCATAGGATCCGCAGACGGATTAAACGCAACCTTCCGCCTTTTTAGCTTGCAGTATCTTGCATCCCAGCACCTCATTAAGGTGGGCTAATTGTCCTCCCGGTGAATGAAACAGAAGCGGCTCATCACTAGATTCACAGAACTGTATTTCCCATTTAAGTGAACCTCTCTGATGGCAATAATGTAGCTCCAGCAGCCAGGAGTAGGCCACAACCCCACACAGGGTGAATATAGCAGCAATCGGAGCAAATCGATTCATGCAGTATTCTAATTTCATGTATAACACATGACTGAAACTTTCATGCCTAATCAATGTGACATTTCAGGCATCAACCATGGGAAGCAGTTTGAAGATGACAAAATGTCAAGCAAATAAGCTGCAGAGTGGGGCTCACATTAACATTAATGACATTAATTAAACTAATGAGATGACATGTGAATGTGGTCAAGTATATCACCACATTCAACACTGTCAGGCCTAGCACTATGCTGCACATAACAAGTTTTTAAAAGCAGTCTATGCTTAGGCTCTCCGTAGACATTGAGCAACAAAATAACAGCTCAACACTTGCTTGCTTTCCCAACACTGGCTTTCCAAACATTAACATATTAACTTCCACAGCCTTATCTTAAATGAGTCAAGCTTGGGGTGTGGAGCTATTTCACATGTTCAGCTACACAAGTGGATGACAAATTGCTACTAGTTCACTTGTCCAAAAATATGAAATAAAAACCAAACAAAATCAGAGTACAGTAACTTGGAAAATAGCAGTTTCAATGGTTTCACAAAGTGTTTCGGACTCCATGTAGCAATATTCTTAATAAAATCATTCGTCTCACAAAGTAGTGAACTTTGCCCCAACCTTGCCTCTGAACAATTGAGCATTTGGTGGATGTCACTTCAATACACAATTGTGATACTATCAACCATGACCAAAGAGCCTGTTTACCTGTAGGATGTCCCAAATAGGTGTTTTTGTTCATTCCACTACTTTCCAAGTTTTTGTTGCCCATGTCCCTACTTGTTTAAAAATTGTTGCTGACATAAAAATCAGAAGAGGCATAAATGTATGAAAATAATGAAATACACTGAGTAAAACTATATATGTATTGTCTTTGTATTGTTTTTAAATTAATTAGTCAAAAACAAGTTAGCAACTAAACAACCGTATACATTTTGTCTGTGTCAGTGTTGTTCAGCATACTGAAATTTTCCTTTTTAATTTACAGAATAGTTATATAAGTCATTTGGTGATATTCATAATTAAGGACTAGCATTAGAGAAAATAATATTGAATGGTGGGGCTATTGTTTATAAAATATAAGCTAATGACTCAGATTAGAAAGGTTTAAAGAGAGCAGAAATTCCAGAGCTTATGAAAAGCAAGAAAGAGGTCATTCTTTCCCAAAAGCACAACTATTTGGTTTTACACTGAAACAACACCAAGACCATGCTGAAAAGATTAACACAAAAGATATGCCCATAAAGTGTAAAGTGAAAGTGTGTAAAGTGTATAAAGTGGAATCCAGCAATCCATCAAGTTATTAAATAAGGTCAGTGTTTGCAATTTTTGATTTAATTTTTCATGTCAACACCAAAAAACACTTTTTCGCTGTCAGCTTGCACATACAATTTTAAGTCACTCATTCAAGATATCTAATCATCCTGTCAGTTTAAAAAATTAGCATACTTCAGTATAAAAGCAGAGAGTGGGTGAGATTTTTATGAGGACATTTTATAAAGGCACAGAATGACAGAACAAGCTCAAACTGGTTTAAAGTGATTATTTCTGACAGCGAGATAACTAAAGACATGCATGGACTGCAATGTCCATTTCATATCCAAGATCCATCTATTTTCAAGAAGAGTAATGTACTTGCCTGCTCAGTATATGCACTATCTGGATCAAGTAATTATTTTTATTATTTTAATTATTAATTAACAGATACAACAAAGGGGAGACAAATACAACTAAGTAAAATAGAAAGCCTCTAATTTAGCACACACTTACTATTAGGTTTTACAAGTTCTACTATAAACCTTAGTCTTTATCTTACCCAGATGGATCAAGAAAGACCTTTTAAACACAAATCGACCTCCCACCCATATTCATTTCTCAACAACTGTCAGTGATGCTGACAGAAAACAGACTAAGCTCAGACACAATGAAACCTAGAAAAGGGGAGCAGAGTCATATCATAGCCAGTGTACAAGAAGGCTCCATCTAGTTCTTGGGTGGATGTTGAAGGTCACTGAAATTTAGTATTTGTCTACATTTAGCAGGTTGCCAGATGTGATAAATGTTGCTGTAAAAAGACTGTGATCAGACCAAGATTATAGGAGCATTAATGACTGTTTTGACAGCAAATCTCAGCCGGTAACATTTATTAACTAATATAGATTGTGCAGTGGGCACAACAACTTGATAAAACACACCTGAACAAGCTTAATCTTTCCCAGAGTTCAGGCTAAGGACAAAAACCCCTTTAAGACCCTGGTAAAGTTGCGTGCAAGATCATACCTGCTTTCAGAATATTTATATGTAAAAGCTAAAATATTCCTCTTTGACTGCTCATCTAAAAAATAATTTATCTTTCTCTCTGCTTGAAGAGATGACTGGTTTTGAGCAGCACTGAGCATAAAATCAAGGAGAAAATATTATTGAGAAACAACCAGAGTAGATGATAGACACATAGTTTTAAAAAAAGGCTTAAATGTAATTATGATATTCAGGGCCATAGAGTTTAAAGAGACATGGAAATACAGTGAGCAGTGGGATAAGGGCAGAGCTTTTTTAACAGTAATGGAAGATTTAAGACTAATAAAACTCATCAGTTTTCCATCAGGGCAGTCTGCAGCATATAACAGAGCACAGGTTTGTAAAAGTAATGTGGTTTGCGTTTTTAGTCTTGGTCATGTTGAACTGGTTTGCTGCGTTCACTGCCCCTGTCAAGTCTCCTAACGTTATTCTCATGTGGCTGTTCAGACATGTAGCGTTAAGCTAATAGACGGTAACCACTGTGGAAATCAATGTAGCTATCATTAACTTAACTATAAAAAGATGACAAATAATAACGAACTAGCGTTAATGTTTTCTGTGATGTAGGCTAAGCAGTAACGTTAAATCCATCAATCAAACCGGGCTAACCGGCTAGCACAAAGCCAGAGATCACACTTACCTTGACAAATGTTTCAGAATTTGCTTTTTAATTATTCCGGCCATTTCTGCTAACGTTTGTCTTTTACACTATCACCGGTTTCTCCTCTATGTTGAACATATACTAGCTCGCAGGTATCTCTATATTGTACACAACCCTGGCTGTGTACATCTTTTAGCCGCTGCTGGCACAGCACAGCCTAGCAGCTACCTCGCTAAACATCAGACAGCCGCTGACCCCCTTTCACACTCGCACTCACACACACGGTTCTCAACGGAAAACACACAGCAGCGTCAAAGGCACAACGACGCCATCTGCTGGATGTTCGGTGAGACAAAGTGGGCGGCCGTGCGAAAAAAATGCCGCCAACCCCAACCGCGAGCAAATATTTAAGTGAAAAAATAACATGTCACTTAAAGGCTGTACACTCGTTACCACGGAGTGATGGTTGTTTATTAGAAACTCTATTTAATTACTTGGTTTCAAGTAGTCAGACCACTAAATTATTTGATATGTCCAGTGAAAACATGCCAACATACATTTTAATTTCTCATGATAAAAAACATGAGTATCTTTTAACATTTTTTAAGTCTATGTTATATTCAAGCATGACAGGGTGACAATCAAGCAGCTAAATGGATCCAGCTATAATTTCATTAAATGTTCTCAGTAACAACACTTTTGGTTCAACTTAAAGCATATTTTTGCTAAATGAAACAAATAAAAATTAAATATTCCAGCGCATTTTCTGGTCTAATGTCAATTCATTGAGGGCTCCTTTTATGCACTTAACAGTAGTGGACTGAAGTTGAACTTGCATTTTATGTTGCAGGTGTTCTAGACATGTTTCTCACATTTTTTGCTACAGTTGGGAGGAAACATGAACACATAACCTGGTGCCAGGTATTATAATAATACTTGTTTTGCTTCGGGTCCCTATATGCAAAAATAGTGAAACTCTGACCATTGTCAGTATATACAAAACATAAATCAGGCAACAAATCACACGACTATTTTTTTGTTTTGAAATACAATGTTGCTAATGGAGCTACAATTTTTTCAAAACATTTTGCATTTTGTAATGTATTTCAGTTTAGCATACAATGTAATTGATTACCTTGAATTTGTTCATTTTTATAGTTTAATAAATGATATCACTGCTGTAATATGTAGCTAACTACCTACTATGAGTATGAATATACTTAATAGCTGTGAATTTTTGTTTTCCTTTAACAGGCCTGTGAGTCATAGGTCGAAGCACAAAATACAATCATGTGACATGCGCACTCGGCCCTGTTGTTGAGTTTGTTATGACAAGTAGAGGCCTCGGACTAAATTAGGAAAGAAGCCTGCTCTGTCCAGGCGAAGCCGCGATGGAGGGCATGGACCTGGACCTGGACCAGGAGCTCATGCAGAAATTCAGCTGCATGGGCACAACGGACAAAGATATATTAATATCGGAATTTCAGAGGCTCCTCGGGTTTCAGCTAAACCCCGCAGGATGCGCCTTCTTCCTGGACATGACCAACTGGTGAGCTCGGTGACTCGTCTGGCCTGCTGTGTGGTTAATGTTAGATAATAGATACTGTGTACTAGCTAGCTTTCTACCCAAGAGTTTAGACTGATCAAAGACATTCCCTTAGGTAAATATGAGATGAAAAAGTGTACTGGAAAGTGCCATCCTTCACTCTGACACAAAGTGAAAGCGTTTACGTTTTGGTATGAAAGCGTGGGTACAATGACAGCTAACGACGTTGTAGTAACGCATACGTTAACTAGCGTTAACGTTAGCTGAGTCACCGTGTCTCCGACTTCTGATTGCCTGTCCGGGACGCTGTGAAAGATAGCTTGGAGGGTGTTGCATACCTGATAACGATTAAAAAAATAGTTTACAAGCATGTTGGTATCGAAGTGGGCGTAGAGTTTAAATAGAAATACATTTAATAAATTTCTGAGTAAATGTTTATCGTGTTTGTTCAGGCTGCTAACAGTAGTTGTAAGTTAGACACCACTTTTATAATAAGCTAGGTATTAGCATTACCAGTTAGCTAACCACGTAGTTCAGTACGTAATAAAAAGTTTATGATCACAAATTGTCAGTATGGTAAAGGTTGGTTTTATTTAGCTTAATGAGAGACGTGTGAGACAGCCGTTACTTGACATTTTCGACAGTCAAGATGATTAAACGTTAACGTTTCTCGACTCCTTGACCGAAACTAAAGTGAGGATCGCTACTGTTAATTACGTAACCGTCCGTCATTATGTATGCCAGGTCTGGCTCAAAGCTCACTCGGTGGTTGTGCACGCTCGGTAAATCTTTACCTCATCGTTCCTGCACAGACCAATTGTAATAATTTGTATTTTTCCAGTGCTTGCAATACTTCGCAAATTGAAGATGCACTGCAAGTTTTCGGGTTTTGTAAATTACATTTCTTGTTAGTAATTTAGAATTTTTTTTTTTTAAAGCAGTGCAAAGTCCTTGATGAAAAACGCAACCGAAAGTGTAAAGGTCATTCTTAAATCTCCCCTTCAAGAAAATATTTTCTGCGCATATGCAGTATTGCCAATGCAGGTTTATGGACGGTAACGGAGCAGACCGTAGTAGAATCACGTGATGCCGTGTAACAGCTCCTCTGCGACGAGCTTTCTAAAAATAAAACTGCTGGTTTATGGATGACCAGCATGCCACGGGAAGCACTTAATGGCAATCTGTGCGAGTATGCAGACATTTCATTCATGCATTTATTTCTATTTAAACCAGTCAATAAAATGCAAAATGCAATGAGACGAAAATGATCTTGTTAAGAATTAAATGTTTTATCACAAATAATATTGACAGGGTGCCAAGCTAAGAATCATATTATAGGTTAAGGACTGAAACAATTAATCGTCAGTGATTATCTTGTTTGATTG
This sequence comes from Acanthurus nigricauda, assembly GCA_029814725.1. Classification (NCBI taxonomy): domain Eukaryota; kingdom Metazoa; phylum Chordata; class Actinopteri; order Acanthuriformes; family Acanthuridae; genus Acanthurus; species Acanthurus nigricauda. The sequence continues at coordinate 6,001,256 of JAPZDW010000006.1, forward strand.
TGAATTGTATGTTATTGTGTTTTCAGATAATAATAGGTACTTCAGAGAGGTAACATTTGGCTTGAGGAAATTATTACAGTTTTGTGTGTTTTTTCTGCATTGATTTACATTTGTAGCCCAATGCAGATCAATAAATAATGTAAATATGTGATAGAAACAGAAATATTGTTATTTAATTCACATATTTTGTTATACTTCATTCATATCCATGTAAACTGTTGTGGAATCATGGAGTTTGCCCCACATGAATAACATGATATTCTCTGATCCATATCTCTACTGATCACCTGGATTTCTGCCTTCTGTTTTCTTAGGAATCTGCAAGCAGCCATTGGAGCCTACTATGACTTTGAGAGTCCCAACATCAGTGCACCTTGCATGTCTTTTGTAAGGGATGTGACAATTGGTGAGGGCGAATCAGTTCCACCAGACACGCCTTTCACAAAGACCTGGAGGATACAAAACACAGGTAAGTCTGCTGGAATAATGCTATTAATATTATAATAGAACACTGAGACGATACCAGACTGCATAAATGAAAAATATTGAGACTCACGTGTCATGGCAATTCAACATAGCTGTCTGTTGGGCTTTCAGGTGCAGAATCATGGCCTCCTGGGGTTTGTCTGAAGTATGTTGGAGGAGATCAGTTTGGTCATGTAAACATGGTGATGGTGCGGTCTCTGGACCCTCAGGAAATGACTGACGTTAGTGTGCAGATGCACAGCCCTGTGACTCCTGGCATGTACCAGGGTCAGTGGAGAATGTGCACAGCTACTGGGCTCTACTATGGAGGTGAGGAAAGCAAAATGCAAACAGTCAGAATTGTTCCTTTTCAATTTGTAAGCTCATGAACAGACTGAAATGATTAGGTAATGAATCAATTAGTTGATTGACAGAGAAATAATCATTAGTTAGAGCAGGGTGATAAAATATAATCAAATCATTTTCACTGTATTGATCAATAGTATTCGTTATTTCTATGTTTACCTTGCTCATTAGTTTAAAGATAACCCTGATAGTTGCACAAGTTTGTAGAAACCAGAGGGTTCAATTGTTACTAGAATATTGTCATTAACTTATTAATTCGTTAACATAAAAAAACAGAATTCCATAACATAAA
>JAPZDW010000006.1:6524376-6536275 GCA_029814725.1 Acanthurus nigricauda
TTTATCAAATGGTTTCACACTCTGTTTGTTGACACTTGTTGTCACCAATAACTTCATAGTCTTCTGAAGCCACTGACGTATGGCTTCCTTTGCTGCTGTTTGCCATATATATGTTTATGAATATGGTGGCTTTAAGTGCTATTTTGTTCCTGATGGAGATTTGATTAATCCAAACACTGCACAGCAGGAGTAAATAAAGGGTATTGCTGGAGCAAAGAACAGAGTGCAGATTTCACTTTCCACCATGACTCCATATTTAATCTACACAGAGGTACCATTCTGCACATTAATATCCTTACCCTGGGCTTATATGAGGCCCATGGGGCTCCTGAGACAGCTGTGCTGGCTGCCAGGGGTTCACCGCTCCTCGCTGTAGACTAACAGAGTGATAGAAACCAGGCTGGCTGTACTCTGCAAAGAAAGGATGTAAATTAAAAGATGAAATAGGCCAAAAAGATGGAATTCAATAAACCACAACCAGTGAATGGTATAAATGATATATCTTTTTCCTGTAAGAGAGTTATTTGACATTTTGTGAAGCTTATTCTTATGCCACTCTCATATCTTTACAGTAAGTACAAAGCCACAGTTCATCCAACAGCTGGTTAGCCTGACTGGCTGGAAACAGCTATTAACATATTAGGTTTAATCTCTTAAAGTTACTTCATGTAATCAAAAACTCTCCATGCAGTTGTCAGGTATCTGGTGGTCGGTTGGTCATTCAGTGGTGGTGGTAGGTCAAAACAAATTAACAAACAAGCTTATCTACAAAACTCATTTCCATCTGCCTGTTTTGTACATTTATTACTTAACTCACAGTATTTACTGTGATTTGCCATGAAATAGTTAAATAGATGCAGACGCACCACAGGCTCCAGGGGAAGGGAGGCCGTAGCCTCCCAAACTGTGACCCAGCAGCCCTGCCTTGCCCATGGCTACCATTGAGCTGCTGCTGTGCAGGCCTTGGTACAAGACAGCCCTCTGAAGACAAGGAAAGGGAAACAATCAAACTGAAAGTTTTGAGCTTGTGCATCGCTGCATATAAATTGCATAAAATATGAATATCATACGAGAGTGACACAGAAAACCTGTGAAACTGCTTTTCTAAGTTCATAAAAACAAATAACATCTACTGCCACATCAGTTCTGTTTTGTTGGCACTAGGTCATACAGTGTAAACATATGTGTTACATTCACTGAGATGTTGTGGAGGCGATCACACTGGATGGTCACAGATACTTACAGCAGAGCTGTGGTTAGCACGTGTGGCCCCCATGCCCTGATTAGCAGTTTCTCCCCGCAGGTTCTCACCGCCCAGGTTCAGAGGAGGAGGGGGGCTTTTCATGTCCAGGGCTCGATTCAGGCTGCCATGGGAGAAGACAGAGTAGCCGATACCTACGCAGTGAAAGAAAGGAAAATAAGAAGCAGGAAGTGAAAAAAAGATGTGAACTTGTTTCATGTACAAAAGAATAATTTATTCTCTGTGAAACATTCAACGCCTCCCTCTGTTTCTGTTTAAAAGTGTGAAAAAATGAACTTCTTCTTTTAATTCGACCTTTTAAGTAGTTAATAATCTCTCTGGGCAAACAGTCCCGTTTAAGAGTATTGATTCACTTGGCAGAATTCATTTTTAACCTGTCAGTCTCAATTATTAGAAAAACAGTAATATTACATTAAAAAACAGTATGACTGTGAATGATGTAATAGTGCGTCCGAGCGATTTAAGACTGTGGAAAAGCCTGACATGACTGGCAGGTGTGATACATTCTGTAGAGAAACCACAGAACTGGTTACAGCCGCTGTTACATTGGTGGAGGGCCAGTTTCACAAAACAGATCGACTGCATGTGTGGATTAGTGCGCACACACATGCGCACGCACACACACACACACACACACACACACTTCCTGTGAGTTCACAGCCAGCTGCACAGAGGGTTGACAGCTCACATGTGAATTTTTACAGCCAGCATTTAGCAAGACCCTAGAAGAGCGTTTAATGGATTTTCACGCTAAATGTTTCCCATCTATTTTTAAGCAGAAAAATGCTCATTGCTCAATACTTCAAACAAATGGTAACAAATGCTAATTTGTTGCCATATGTTTGAAGTACGTCTTAGTCTGTCAAGAGCTTTAAGTTAATGGCAGTAATAATCTTAGCATAGAGTCACATTTTTTAACATGTGCCCATTTTGTTTGAAATTCACAATAATGTACAAAAGAGCATGAAAAATTAGATTAAGTTAACTTTTTTAATCTTCTATTGATTAAAAAATTTGACATTTTGGGCTGTAATCATGGCACTCTGTATATAATAGCACATACATAAACATTTACAATACCTGAGGCAGGATTACCTTGTCAAGTCATGAATTAATGTGTGAGATATGTTAATGAATGTAAAGGGGTTCTATATTCAAGAACATGCATCATAATGATAAATTTCCTGTATTACATTTGAGATTCCTTTGTAGAATTTCTCACTATAGAAAACACGTATGCCTGCTGTCTTCTTGCCATTTGTGAATTTGCTCTTTGATGACTTTCTGTGAAAAAGGGTTATTTGATTGGATTAACACTGCCTCCACCTGGCATTGCTGTGGCACTACTTGATGAAGAGCCAGTGCAAACACACCATATCTAAAATTCTGTTTAAATGCAAAAATAGTATAAAGTATATTGTACATGGTACATAGTGTACATATAGGAAGCTAAATGTTAAGTGAATGCAGTGTTAATGCTAGAGTTTACCAGAGTTCAAAGCCAGTCCATGAAGAGTGTAACAACCACAAGCAGGGATGCCTCCCTGCAGCACTCTGTGGTGCATCCTGGTGGAATCTTGGAGTCTTGCCTTGAATACACTCCTGCACTTGACCTGCACATAAAGGAGTGGGTGTGAGACACTGTCCAAGATAGCACAGCCAACAGGGTCCTGACTTAATCTGTGAACTTAAACCAAATTTAGCATTATATTCACGCAGCATGCACAGCTCAAGAACAGTACATGGTACTGATTGCATGAATTTTTTTTTGTTTAATTGACAACACCACAGTTATTGTGGTAAATGAGTTATTTGTGTTGCAAATAATTTTAACTGATTTTAACTGATTCCTTACATTACACTAATTCCCTATTCAAATAATTTGGGGATTCTTGGTAAGAATCAATATCTTAAGTTGTCACAATAGTGTCTGTTCATCTGGCATATCCAGCCCTATGTACACAGTGTCAGCGCTAGAGAAACGTCTGAGTATTATCATGTTGCTATGGAGAAAAAAAACTATCTGATTTGTTTGCATTTATTTAAAGCAACCTGAGCTGTCTTTGGAGGGTAAATTGGCGTCCCTGTACAAAGGTAACACATAGAGAGTTGAAGGGGAAGAGAATACCGAATGAAATAGTCGCACAGTGGCAGGTTTACACCCACAGTCTATATCCAGTGAGTCAGTCTATGTTTATTATGTCAGCCTTTAATGGAGGCTCTTGACCCACACAATGTGTGTGCTAAATGGAACTCACTCATTGTTAATTTCATTATTATCATCAGTGTTCTTCCTACAGTAACATTACATCTGAACCCTCACTTACAGGTTTAGGTGTAGGACAAGACAAAACTTTTAATTTTTGTTTACTTGTTTTTTCCAATTATTATAATATTTTTTTTTCATTCAAGACAAGTCATGTAGGCCTATCAGCAGGTCAGAGAAAGTTTAAAGTAAGGTCTCAAGTAATTAAGTTAGGTCTTCTAAAGCAAATTCCAACCAAGAAATAAGTCTTTTTGGTCACGACCGTCCACATGCTTACCATAAAAATAACACATTTTAAACTTGTTTTAACACAACTGAAAGCAAGGCCTTTCAAATGATTTAAAATTTAAAGTATGTTAATATTAACAAATCTATGAGGTTCTGCTCAGGAAAAGAAGCTATTTTAGGCTACTTATTCTTTTTCAGACATCATTTTTCTAGCACAGTGGGTCTGAGTTTATTGCCTTGCTTAACTTAGTTTATATTTACATTTTTGATTACTGTCAGTTTTAACATACATATCTGAATGCAGGCTTATGAAATACTGAAATATTGCCTTACACAAATTTGTGAATGATAACTCCATAGTTGTCACAACCACACATTCTGTAATCACAACAGAAAATCTTTGAATGTGTGTCTGCCTACCCATGTTTTGGTTGATGTTCTGCTCTACACTGGGATGAAATCTGCGCAAAATATGCTACGTTAAGGTGTCCTCATTTCTCAGGGAGTCGATTAGAAAGTTGTCTTAAGTTATCATAATAATGGAAAAGTCACTTTAAACAGGTTTTCCTCATAGACGCACTTAGAATGTTAACATCGAGTAAGTCATAAAAGGCCCAGATTAGTGAATGCTTACATTTTGTAAAGGTCTTAAACATGATGTTTAAATGTTATTTTAATTTCTTCGAGCCCTGAAAATGCAACATATTTGTCAAGCGTGCCATGAGTGGTTGCAAAGTTGGTGGGCGGAAAATATGACGTCATTACGTACAGCGGGACTGTTCGGAGAAGATAAACAAAAAGGAAGGAAGCCTTCGGCCATACAGTCGCGGCAAAATCGGTTCAAAAATTTAGCCTGCAAGCTACAGTTAGTAGCTACATGTCCCCTTTTATTGCGTAGATATATCATTAGGCATTCACAATAATGGACGAATCGATAGTGTTTCGTATGAGTGCATTTTCCGAACAAGGAGGGAGAAAATACATGGAGGATGTTGTCGAGATAAGAATCGAGTACGAGCCGACGCCGTCGCCAGTCGAAGATTATCCAAAGTCGCAGAGACATGGAGGGCAGGGAAAAACCGAGAATGAACCCACCGAACAGACTGAAAATGGGACACCGGACAGTAACGTTTCTGCCGAATCTGGACCGGTTTCTACAATGTGGGTAGAGAGTCTATCTACCGAGGACAGTGGCAACAACAGTACGCCGGTATCAGACGAAAAAGTCGCAGAGCATGTAGTCGACACTCGAAAGTCTGTTGCGTTTTTTGCCGTATTTGATGGTCACGGGGGTCGAGAAGCAGCTCATTTCGCTAGAGAACATCTGTGGGATTTGTTGAAAAGGCAGCGGGGGTTTTGGTCGAAGGATCACAGTGAAGTGTGCGCTGCTCTTCGGAAAGGGTTCATTGCCTGTCACCATGCAATGTGGAAAGAGCTACGTAAGTCAGTCTAAGTTAAGCTTACTTATTTGCCCCCCTCCTGTTCCCCACTGCTCTCCCTCTCCCATGTTTTTCAGTGCATGTTGTAATGTCATAATTCACGCTATCACAGTCTTATTTACGTTAGATAGCGAGCTATGGCATAAGGTAGTGTCCTCCTCAGCTGGTATCATGATGCCCAATCCTCTGCAGGCTGGCCAATCCCATAAAGAAATAACAGAGAGCCATCATCTGACCACAGCATAAAGCCGGTTGACATAATTCCTACTATATAGGTCTAACTGATGAATGTTTTCATAACGGCAGTAGATGTAAGTGGATTTTGGGTTAAAGGGGAGAAAAGCATTTTACAATCCTAATGAATTGTTGTGAAGTAGACTGCGTCCCTAATCCTGCCATCACATTGAGAGAAGTGATGGTGGCAGTTCAGTTTCATCCTTGCTGTTGCTGTTGTTTTTATTCACTGTTAATTTGACAGAAATTGTATGCACATGATATATGAATGCATATATCTCTGCAGAAAGGATTGTAGGCATTGTTGTGTAAAGACATGAAACTCAGATCACATCAATTCATTCTTAAAATAAACTGAGAGGTTGAGAAAAAAAAAAAAAAAACTATTGTCCACAATCACAGAAAAGCAAATTAAAAATATCTTTTATGAAGAATCATTTATTGAACAGAAAATTGACTAAACAACAACAACACCAGGCAATGTTGTTTTTTCACTTTGGTAATATGTAAAACTGGTTAATCCAGACTTAAAACTGGCCCTAACAAAATTAAGGTACTGTGCAGGAATACTTTTCTGTGGCCGTATGGATCAAACCTATATAATCCTGCTTTATGAAACCGAATTTTTCCAAAAATGCACCTTATTTATTACAGTCAACTAAGGTTATATGGTTGTCATGCTTTGTGGAATTGCCCTTTTAACTGTGACCAGCAGAATTAATAGTCAGTAGACCTACGTGACAGCAATGGTCATTTAGTCTGCTTTACTCCTGTGTTTTTGTCTTAACGTCCATGTTTTCAAATTAAGAAATACAGCCTTTGTTTTACTTTCAATAATGTCCTGTTAACACTTTATGAAGCTTCAGTTAAATTCATGATGTGTAAATTATAGATACAGAGATTCACAGATGAAATGTTAGCATCCATGACCGATGAAGTTAAACAGGTTCAGAACTGTATATTGTAATTCTGACTTGCTTGCACATATGTTACCACAAATGTGTGCTAACATTTATTAATGTAGTTGTAGACTGCCTTTAAAATGAGGAAAATATTAACATCTCTATATCACATGAAAGGACTTCCTCTTGTAATATTAATAAACATAATTTATGCAGAACTTAAGTACAGAAAGATATTTTTACCTTAACTGTGCCTTCTTCTTGCCCTTGAATGTGTCCTCTTCACCAGCAATACTTAAGTTGAACATGTTCTTTTTTCTTTTAAACTAATATAGTTTGTCACCAAAAAAATTCAAATCAAATTTGATTATTGTTAAATTAAATTTAAAAATAAAACTTAACTAATCCCATTTGAGCAATTGCATTCATATATTTTTTGTTTTGTTTTTATACAAATACACACACACACACACTCACCCCCACACACACACTCACACACACACTTAAGACCTAAGTCATCAGATTACGGTACAGTAGTAGTAATAGATAAGTAGTAGGAAGTAGTAACATGGTTGAACATGCTGAATTTGAACCTACTGCTGTATGATTCTCAGACTAAGCCCCTGATTCGGTATTTTATATGTTGTAGTTAATACTGTTTGTAAATCTTAACTAGTCCCTCACAACAGACTATTTTAACAAATATTTACCATTATGCTGTCCTAACCTCAATTTTTTTAGTAAGAAACAATCACTTGTCTTTTTATCTGTCTCTTCCCTCACAGCGGAGTGGCCAAAGACCATCACTGGCCTGCCCAGTACATCAGGCACCACAGCAAGCGTGATTGTGATCCGTGGAGTTCACATGTATGTTGCCCATGTAGGGGACTCAGCAGTAGTGGTCGGGGTAAAAGAAAACGACTCTGACATCACGCTCCAGGCACTTGAAGTAACACAAGATCATAAACCTGAACTTCCTAAAGAAAAGGAGAGGATTGAACGACTAGGTGGCAGGTGAGTTGGTAAAAGGGACCACATAAAAGACTTCTGTGGAGGCACGATTCACTGAATTGTATGAAAAGGTCAAGGACTATGTTGAATGGCCAAATAGTGTCACATGGAGGGCAGATATTGCACTTGTTCCTTTCAATGTTCCTGTATTTTGTTGAGCCTCAAAACATGCTGTGGATTTCTCATGACTGTAGTGTAATGAAGAAATCTGGGGTGAACCGTGTTGTGTGGAAGAGGCCAAGACTGACCCATAATGGCCCTGTGAGGCGGAGCACAGTCATTGACCAGATCCCCTTCTTGGCTGTTGCCAGATCCCTTGGTAAAGATTAGGCCACATATGTCCCAATAATAATGAGTCAATTTTGTTTTAATTATTCCCCCAAAAGTGACATTTTTCTAATCTGTTAAAAGGTGATCTGTGGAGCTACGATTTCTACAGTGGTGAGTTTGTGGTTTCTCCAGAGCCTGATACCACTGTGATGACCCTTGACCCCAAACGCCATCGCTACATCATCCTAGGCAGTGATGGATTATGGAATATGATGCCACCCAAGAATGCTGTCAATATGTGTTATAGCCATGACAAAATGGTGGTATGTGAAATTGTATTTATTAGATTTTAAGTAGTAATACATTTTACCAACAAGATTTTATGAAATAATGCTTGTTTTTTTGTCTTTTTGCATCTAGGGACCAAAGGGAATGTCTTGTGCCCGCCGTCTGGGATGCACAGCTCTACTATTTTGGAAGGAACGCATGCTTCGTGCAGATAACACAACGGTTATTGTCCTGGCCCTGCAGGAGCGCGGTGGCCCTCCTATCCCTATGCATCGAGATGAGATTGTTGTCGACATGGCTACTGGAATTGACCATGTTCCATACCCAGGAACTACTTATAACACATGTGAGGTCCAAAAGGTCAGTGCTGTACCTCTGTCTGGCTTATATAATTTTAAAGCACAAATATATATTCACTGATTCTAAACAAAAAGCCACTTTGTGCCTACAGTGCCGTAACTAGAAGCTGATATTGGCTTGAGAAATGATGTCAGATTTTCTACCAAAGTTTTTTGCAATTGTATCAACAAAAATCAGATTCTTTCCCCTTATCTTTTTTATGATGGAACACAGTATCTAAAGACTCCGTGTGTACTTTTCATCACTTTTATGAGGACAGGGATTTCTTGGGAAGAATAAAGTTATAGTTTTATGTTTATTTTGCCTAAATGGTACTTTGGAACAGGCCATTAATTTATACAAACGGTGTACAGATACAAGACAGTAAGCACTGAAATTTAAACATTGAATTTCCTTGCCTTTGAACTCTTTCGACAGAAACCCACATATCTTTTTTACTGCCTAAATTCTGTCCAATCCACATAAACATGTGTGCCATTACCACTCATCTGTTTGTCTCATTTTCAGTGTAGATGAATAAAAAGTTGTGTGTCATTTTTTTTTTTCCCTCTTGAAAATAAGACAAAATTTAACTGGTTAAACTTAATAAAGAACTGTATTTTTTTCTCAGTAATTAGATTGCATAAATAAGTTTATATCAAACTGGTAAGTTTAATTTAAGTTTTATTAAACCTTTGATTTGTTTTATTTCAGTCGAGTGATGCATTGAGTGCTCCCTCCCCATTCAAAGACAGTTCCACAGTTCTGGAGCAGGCATTTGGGCTGTATGAAGCAGCTTTCTGTGCCACTGCACAGCTCTTACCTGATGTTGACTCCGTGAGGGCCACGCTGCCCCCCTCAGACTGTTCTGTGAATGTCTTTGAAAAGCAAGACTTGACAACCCAAATGGACTGCGCTGCCTCTGCTCCTCCATTTAAAAGATCTCGCCGCCCTCCACACACGCCTACTGAACGCAGAGGTCCTCATCGTCGTCTTGGTCGATCCTCCAACAAAAGTTTCCCCCAGGAGATGCCCCATAACAACGTAGAGAATGAACAAACCCAACAATCTCATGCTCAGAAGGGGGAGAGAAGCTCCTCTGAGGAATGCGGCATCCTCCCTCAGCACCACAACTCTGCCTTGTGTGTGTGCTGAATCTCATACAAACAGTGTTTCTGCCCTGAGACTAGAGAGATAATCTGCATTGTTTGCTCATGTATCAGGTGTGCCACAGGCCTATTCCTAGATGTATACTTTTTATACAAAGTCTTTGTTTTTGTAAATATGTGAGAAATTTGAGATTGTAAATGTGTTGCTGTTTCAACCTTTTCTTCTTGCTCTTCTTCCTGCCCCTCTCCTTAAATTTTAGTGCAACTTTAAATTTTAGATTCATTTAATCTACGCAATCTATTTTCATACCTACAAGTATGTATAGTATATCCAAAAGACATATTTTGAAGAAGATAGATCACTACAATCTGAGAAATAAGTCCAGCAGAATTTTGACCCATGCAATCTTCCAGTTTAGATATTTATCAGTTGAAGTAATTATTGTTGACTTGTTGGGTGCAGCAGCATGCCAGTCTGCCCTTGATTGGGGGTAATAACTCACACCACTTGTTGAATTCTTTCCTCTTAGTGTTACAAATGGTACCACATAAGTGCAAAATACATGGAGAAATTTGACAAGCTATGGTCTGGGGTGTTTATGGGGGTGTTATTTTTAGTCTTTAATAATTGTTTTGTTTTTTCTATCAGTGACTGATTATGTACCTTCATCATTAGAATTGCTACTCAGCTAATTGGTGTAGCTTATCCATAGCTTGAGAGGATATGTTAATGGGTCAGTTTATCCAAATCAGTAAAACGGGAAATATATTTTTCACTTATCCCAGTGGAATCTAGTGATACTGTAGATACTGTGATACTATTTGTTTTGATGAACTGACCTATTGATCGTACTTTTCTGGACCCTTTTTTAGGCTGGAGAGACATGTTGATCCATTCCAAGCATCTCCATATATGATCTGTCCTATCAAACTAATGTTGTATGTTATTTTCAATCGATGCTTGGGCCTATCTGCAAGTGCATTTGTTTAAATGGTACAATCAGAAGCATAGGTTGTTGGATAACGGTACTGTATGTTCATGTGAAAGCCAATATCAAGACCTTTACCCTACTGGAAAGTGGTCTGGAGTCTTCTTTGCCCTTTATTTGTGTTTATAGAACTTCCAGTTCAGTTTAAGTGTCCTTTAGGCACAAACACTATTTCAATAGGTCTTCCTCTGTGTGCTCATATATAGTACCCTTGTGTATTGTTTGCAATGCATTAATAACTTGTGTTTTATTTTAAACATAAAACACTTAATGGTACGAATTTTTAATACAGGAAGTGGCCAAGTTCTTGTATGTATAGTAAAGTACAAAGTGATCAAAGTTCTTACTTGTGTTACTTGTGGCAGCTCAGTTACTCTTCTGACTGTTTGCCTCCTTTTTACATATGTCATTTTTGCCTTAGCACAAATGAGTCAAAGGTGCTTTTTCTCATGTCGGGTTTGGATATGTCATTGTAAGCATGGCTGTGGCCCGGCCTCAACTGTTTATCATGCATGTTTAGTTCTACACACCAATGTCATGTCATCATTGACACTGCAGCGTTCTAAACCTGGTTTATGTTTTTTCTGTTATGAGAACAGTTTGTTAATTTTGTACAGTGCGTCAATATGCAATAGAAGTTTGTACAGTACATTATTATGCAAAGTAATTGGGCTTTTCAGGAGTCTGGCATGCTCAGATCTACTCTGTATGTTGTGAAGTGTCCAGAGGTAATGGATGTTTATGGGCATGTGGTTTGTGTTTTACAATTAAAATACTTGGGTCTGACTTCATACCCACCGCAGACAGTTTTCAGGACTAACTGTATAAGTGACATTCTTTGAAAGTGACTGGATATACAGTGTTCGTGTGTTGTAATAAAGTTCTCATTTTCCAATTAGTGCTGTTATGTTTTTATGGTGTCTAAGTTATTATAAGCCTATGGTGTGGAAGTACTATTGTAACTATTCAACAATTGTTACATGTTCCTGTTTTGGGAAGTAAAATCTTTTATACCCTTGTCAGAAGAAGCTTGTTCACATAGCCTTCAGCTTCTGTGTAGTTTGAATGTAGTTATTATAATGAACTTTATTTATATAGCACTTTTCTTAAAGTTACAAAGTATTAATGTTACAAATATTAAATACTATTAAAGCTGCAAGCAGCGTTGAACAGGCCCTGCACCCTGTCGCCCATCAAGGAGGGCCCCAATCGCCCCAGACAACACAGAGCACTAATGCATCATGTTCCTGTACACAGAGACTTGTGCACACATAAAAATTTTATATAAATCACATCATGATTGCAGTACAGGATATACTTGTATTAGCTTCCAGGGGGTGCCATGTCATTTCCTATGGCTAGTAGTTGGTACTAGGAATATGGCTGACTATTTGCACACGTATGTGTTTAGGTATTAAGCATATGAAGTTTGATTCAGATCAGATAATGTACATTAAAGTTATAAGCATTTCATTTTTCATGACGAAACATTTAAAATGGCTGCCACATAACGTAATAACCATGCTCTTTAACAATAGCGTGATCTATGATAACTTTTGATTA
>JAPZDW010000006.1:8822744-8832799 GCA_029814725.1 Acanthurus nigricauda
TTCAACTTCAACCTAAGAATTTTGTCAAGATTGTTATGGATATGTTATTTTTTTAAAAAACAGCATGAATTTCTCACACTATTAAATTATAAATTAATATAAAAATTGCTGCTATCTTGATCTCTCTGTTACCCCTTTTTTCTTTCATTTTTCTCTGTCTGTCTCTATTTCACACACTTTATCATGTACAAAGACACACAAGTCCAGCACATAAAATCATCAGAAAGCTGTGCCGCACCATTACTCAAACTGTACAGTATCATAATATCTTCGAAATGGTTTGTTATTCCAGAAAAAGGAAAGTTTAGACCGTGAAGTGTTGTTCTACCACCTGTCCATCAACAGTTGTCCTCCTGGTTACAATATTTCTCAGATCACCATTGTATCTGCACCGTACAGAAACGACAAACCCAACAAAGTAACACAAAGTATGTTTCTTAAAAGAGGAAAATTTGCATTTATACTGATTTTCAAGAACTCTAAGAAAGCCTCCAGGTTTATTGGAGCTGTAATTACCACATCTTGGTGCAGCAGTGTCCAATAACTCGTAGCTTCTCAATCCAATGCCTAAAAAGATGGATCAGATAAACAATATTGAATTGGACTTCCATCAAGATGCCACAGGAACAAGATTTCAAGATGGATTCACACATGTTACCATCAGGAGAAGTGGAAATTTTTAGCGCTGCTTCTCGCTCTACTGTTGGACCATCTCATCGGGCATCCTTACCAAGAAACTGAACATGATGGCTTTTCTTTATAGAACACAACCTTAAAAAAACGACTGCCAGGAGATACATTTCCTCCAGTGTGGATCATCTTTGAAGCCCATCCACTGACGGTGGGAGAGTGGGTTTCTAAAAGGATGAAATGTTTGCGAAAACGTTGAAAAGTGTGTCAAAGACAAGTGTGGATTCACCCTGCGACCTGGTCCATGATTCCTTACTTGCTCCCGTTTATACTCGTTTGTTTCAGTCATAAGCGAGGAATCTTTCAGTGAACGGGGGCACAATGTGAAAGCAAGTACGACTGCCTGATGCAGTGAGCCGTCTTAATCGTACAGGTTGCAACAAGAGTGTTTTAAGTGAAGTGCAATAGCCTATTCTATGGTTAAAAAAAAAAAAAGTGAAAAAGTTTGTCTTATTGATGTCGATCTTTAGACACAATCGTTTGAACTGCTTGTTTCCACTCCTTGTATGACTCTCTAGTTGCCTCCTCCCCGAGCTACGGAGGGAAATAGCCTTTTTTCTCTCCTTCTCTTTCTCTCTGCTTCGCTGATGTCCGACAGATGTGTGTTGTCCAAAACAATGCTAGATACTTGAAGTGCAGGCTGGGCAGGTTTTGTGCCTCTGAATTAGAACGATTTGAGTTTCTTCTGCTTAATTGTTTGCACATACACCTTGTGTCGAAGTACTTGCTGGTTCTAACACATCCACACAGACACGCACACACACACATACAGGTACATGCGCACATAATCATACACACACATATACACACACACACGAGCAAACACACACATTCACCCTTGGCAATGTTTAAAAGAGCCTCTCCTTGTCACAAGGCAATGCAAATATTTTCCAATAGACTTGCTATGAAATATTTCTTACTCAAACTATGCTACTTAGTAATCCTTATTATAATGCATAAAACAATGTGAGTATATAATCAATGATTGTACAGTGAATATGCCATGCTGTAAACAAATGTACATTTGCACTTTTCAATGTATGTCTGTTCCCTTTTTATTTATTTGTATTTAATTTTATTTTTATATATCTATGTGATGAGTGCTGCTTGAAAGTATAACAGGAAAACAGCAACCGAATGTTGCATGTTCACTTTTAGGAATGGAATATATGAAATATTCAGTTTCAGGGTAAAGCATAACGGTTTTATTTCCTCATTCGAAACGTATGTATCCTGCCATGTTTGAGGAGATGATAATCCTCTGCTTTCTGCTGGACATTTTTAGGATATCTGAGATCGAGTACGTCATTGGTGTAGATAAAAAAAAGAACAAATCAGGAGTGAGAAGGTAACAGGTGGGGAAAGAGCCGGGTGGAAGAAGGCAAAATAAAAACAGTCGGCCAAATGAATCAGTGTGTAGCTATTGAGACTTGAGGAACAAACTGGATCAGAGAGCAGATCAGTAATCACTGATGGGGGTTTGGATTCTCATTAATAGCAATAGTCAACATTGTGATGTTTAAGTGTTATACCTCCCGCTGCTGTGGCATCCGTCAGTTTATATGTTTTATATCAAGAACTTGGTTTGAGTTCTTTTGTTCCTTCCAGTTTTCTTATGTGCAATAACCACCCAAAGGTACCAATTTCATGAAGGGAAAATGTGACACAGCAATCTGTCTCTTTTCATGTTTTTATATTTATTGTGTTTTATTGCTTATTCTGTTAAGTGGAAAGGGTTATTTGTTGGACATGTTTACTGAATGACCATCTTAAGGATTTAAAACAGGGACAGAAGCAGAATAATCTCAGTAAAATGTACTGTAGAAGGATTCCAGACAAGCTAAGACCACTGGATTGATGTCTTCTTTTTAAAGTCAGTTTTACCACCAACACAGCAGATATGTGTTTTGACCTTCCTCAAATTACATCAAAAGCCAGGAGTTGGTAGCAGGCCTGTGGGTATGACTTAAAACATTAAAAATAAATAAAAAGAAACCAAAATGCAGAAAAGAAACGGTTCCGACCTCGGAACAAAGCAGGATAATTAGCGGCGCTGAAGTGATTAGCCAGTGTGAGAGAGTCTTGGCCTGAGGTCTTAAGGCTCGTGGTACCAAAGAAGAAGACAAATAATTCTTTCTCTGCTAAATGTGAAATACTATTGGTGCATTTCTCAGTGAGATTAAATTGTGAAATGTCAAAATTTGACCAAAGAAAGTGCTCTGAAAAGACACCCACAGTGTTTTTGGTCATTCAGACCCCACTGGACATTCCTGATGTCTGATTTTTCCATAGAGCAGAACGATTATTAGGCTACTGACACCATAATATGGCAAAGTGCAATATTTAAATTGCAGAAGCTGCAGTTTTATTGATAAAGGTCTAATATACAAAAATATACCATTCTTAATGAGAAAAATGCTCATTTGTACAGACCTCAGCAAAATAATCTTCATTTTTGTTTTTTTCAGGGAAAATGAAATTCAAAGTTACAGTTCCCACTAAAATCTGGACTTTTTTTTTTTAATTGCGTTATTTATCAAAGTTATTGCAATAGATTTTAATACATTAATTTATATTTTATATACATTTATTTATTTGGATAATGTTAAGCCCTAATTTTCAATCTCAAAATTAATCTTCTGTGGCCCTTCCAGGCCAGAAAAGTAATCATGACAGACAGATCAAATTTGGCTCCAGTGGGGGTACACAAAAATTTAACTTAATGAAATCCATCTATTCATGTGTAAACAGTATTCTGGAAGTGACTGTGTGTGTTCAAATCTAAAGGTTTTCTTTGGTTCACTCTCTCTGACATTTTAATTTATCATGTCACTACATCACCTGATCATCCTAACACACCACCTTACTTCAGTGCACTCTATCATGCATGGTAAATCATTATTATCAGCCAATTCATACAGAAAGCTGTGACTGACAGATTGAAAATAAATAGTGGAACTGAGGGCTGTTTATCACAGACTGTACTTTTTTATTTTGGTCTGAAATTTACTGTTTATCATTTACAGTCCGATTAATTGTTTTCCCAACACACAAAAAAAATGCAAGTTCTGTATATTGAACGCTGTTCCAAGGATTATAATAAAGATTATTTATAACCTTTGCCTTTGCTCAGTGACATGATCTGTTGTTGATTTATTTAGTAATATATACTGAATAAGTTAGTTCATATTTTGATATTTGCTGTTTGGCCAATTAGATGTCACACACTTACAAGTATCAAAAGCTTGTCTCCATACTTGTAAAGGGTAGTTTGGCAAGTGTCTCATATGTCATGTGTTGATAGAAAGTCACAACTAATTTTAATCAGCTATTTTAAGCGTTAGCTGCAATAACATGGACAGAATGAGTCAGAAGTTATGAGAAGATTGGATCTTTACCAAATATAGAAAGCTTGGTGCAAAACCAAAAATACAGAAATAACAGCATGACCTTCCTTTTTTTCCCCCAACACATTTTACAGCCAAAAGGCACCATTGTCCTGATGATTGAACTAGCAAATGCAGACCAACACAATAAAATATTATCAGAGTGATTTAGGTGCTTCCTCAAATTTCATAACGGTTTCATTCAGTGAGGTAAAGCAGATTAGTCATAACTTATGTTCATTATAACATGAGACGTCTCAACAAAAACTGGGAGCTGGTGACGAAAGAAGCTGAGAATCTAACAAAGATTTTGATTCATTACTTCAATCTTCCTGCTGTGAACGCTCAATTTAGCAAAATCAAAAAGGATTAGCTCGACTAGTCAAATTTCAGACTCAGGCTTTGAGCTGCACTCATCACTGCATACAGAGCATGTAAAAGAAAAATGGAAAATAAATTAAGATGTTGAAGCAGCGAGAGTTTTAAGAGACAGTGGAAAAGTTAAGATTTTATATAAATATTGAATCATTTTGTATTTACTGAACCTACATTAGTTATCCAGACTCAGGATCCATACAGTCTGTCCATTTAGCTGTGTATTAAGCCTATATTAATACTGTCAATGTAAACTGATGGGAAGACTCAGACTTCAAGAGGCCTATTTTATCCTTGAGGCTTCATTGGTTTGCAAACAAGAGGGACCTCTGCTGGAAAGAAATTGCAGGGAATATGCAAGGCAATATCTGTTTTTGGCATGTCCCTTTTGTATGTTTCAGCATGTCATGCAGTCTCTTCACAGCACAATAAGATATGTATAAAAATGTGAAATGGTGTTTCTTTTTTTTTCACCATGAGGCTAAAAATGTGCTCAGTGTGATTTGTGCCCAGCAGGTTTTCTTTCCTCAACATAACTGTGTGAATCCAGTTGTTTAAGGACACACAGTTATGATGAGGAACACTGCATGGTACTGAATGACTGATGTTAATTATTTAAGCTTCCACATGTCGCACTGCAACAGAATGGTAGTTACATAAAGTAAAGTTTTGGATGTGTGAACTCATCTGGTTGTTTGTGAGTACTGCACAGCCATTAAATTGGCTTTACTTTATTAAACCCCTGTTAAGGCCTCAGCACCTTGAAACAGATCAATGCACTCACTGGCCAATCAGGTAGTAGTATTTTCTGCCAAAGGTGTTGCCTTTGGCTCATACTAAATTCAGAAAACTGAGGACACCTGCTGCAGCAGCACTTAGGGGTAAACAAACCACAGAGCTAGAGATCATTCTCTAGATATGAAGGTACAGGTGGAAGATGAAAACACTGCTCTCCACCTGTGCATCCAGCTGATGTTGAAATGCCACTGATTGAGTGCGCTCTAAGCTAATTCTTTTTGTAAAGCTTCCAAATAGTGTCAAATTCAGTTGAGCTGGCCTGTAGGATAAGAGTGGAGTCTCTTAGACACCTTAATTCCAAAAACTCCCTGAAAATATCAGAGTTAAGAGGGGGCAACGCTACCCTTGGCACAAGATCAGGCCCTCATTTCAAGCCACAGTTGTTTTCACAGCAGAGTGGAGAGCTCACAGCTTGTCAGAAATCTTTCGTAGGTGGAAAGCGTGTAGTGTTGAAAACAGGTAAAGCAGCTGACAGCTCTAGCCTTGCACAAACTGTTAATTAACCACCTACAAACGGCCAAGTGCTGCCTGACTTTTTGCAATCTAACAATAGGTGTAAAAGAAACCCCTGTACTCAAACAGTGGAACAGAAATTCAGAAATTTTTTGTTCCCTGGACAAGATTATCCTGTTATCGAATTTTAAGAGCGTGCTAAATAAGTTATTTTTTAGTTTCTTGAACAATGGATGCAATGAGAAGTTATTCTAAAAATAAACCTGTTAGAGCATTGAGTGATTTGAAAAATAACGGACATGTTGAGCACAAGCCGGGCTCATACAGCCCTACCTGCCACTCAGAAAATGTGTATATTTTTTCCTTTTTCCGGGCTGGCTTACCGACTTCCGCTCCCCGCATCCGCTGGAGACGTACAATCTTGCTGTTTTGTTTCATCTTTGCCGTAGACCGGCATTTTCCCACAACACCCTGCTCCTGCTCTCACAGATGACGAAAATGGCGGATAACTCATCTTCGGTAGGTTTTCGGGCGATATAATTTTAATTTAGAGAAATTGACTGGTTATAGGATGCAGTTTAACGTATTATTTTCTACAGGTCGAGATCGTTGAGGGCTGTCGCCTCCCTGTTCTTCGTAAAAACCAAGAACACGAGGACGAATGGCGTAAGTATTGTCCGGTTGTTTTTCTAATGCTAAGCTAGCTAATGCTAACCAGCGAACCTCAGCTGTTGTTAGCAGCGACTCGGCCTCCAGTTAAAGCGCTGTAAACACCACAGTCACAGGGGATACATGCAGTTGTGCATTATGAATGAGATTAATTGGGATGCTTGCTTAGGTCGTTGTTAAATGTACAAGTACCAGCCAACTCTCAGTTACATTTAGTTAAATTTATTTTATTGTGAAAGACGCTGTGAAATCCATCTCACGTCAGGCTGTTGTTTACAAATCTATCAAGGCTCATTATGACATGTCAACAGAAATATATTTGTTTATAACATTTTAAATCTCATATCTAGTTGGTTTTGTGCAGTAGTTCCCACACCTTTGGCTTAATTATGACACTTTATATGAAATTATCTGACGTTTCAGCTTGCACGTGTTTGTATGAGTTTGACTAATAAAGAGTTACATTGATGTTTCCATTTTTTTTTCTTTAATTTAAATAAAATTAGCAGTATGCTAAATTGTAATTACTCATGTGCAACATACTCGTTAAAAAAAAAAAAACAATAAGCTTTGAAAACACTTTTCTGCCGTTTTAGCATCCGTCACCATTCTTGTCAGAGCTAAGACTTCTCCTGTGACTATTTTCTGTAATAGATGGACTCCTCTATGAATTGGTTATAAAATGGTTGTTTACAATGATTGTAAACATTGGACATCAAAATTTCCTATCGCACTTTTCGACTTATTTTTTTAAGTCAAAAACAACAGACTTAAAACCAAAATATAGTCAAACCAGTAATAGTAATAATTATTACTACTAAACAGAGTGAAGCATCAATTTGTCACCCTTAAAAAGTTTTAAACTTCTATTGACTTTTAAAAAAAAAACTGAAATGCCCTACTCTATTGAAAGTTACATGAAGCCTTTAACCAACAATTTCCGTTGATACTTGTTGGACATGATGGTAAATCTGTATTGGATAACTTTATAAAAGTTAATTAAGTAAAAAAAAAAAAATCTGAAAAATTTCATTCTTTCAAGTTTTTAATTTTATTTCTTTTCTTGCAGCATTGGCTGAAATTCTAAGTGTGAAGGAAGTCTCCTCAAGAAAGCTTTATTATGTTCACTATATTGACTGTAAGTATAATTTGTGGTAATTCTTTTTACTTAACATTATTACTGCACAGTCAATTTGTAAGTGAAAGTACAGGATATACAAACCTCATGAAAAATGTTTTCTTGTTTGTGTTAAAAGTCAATAAGCGCCTGGATGAGTGGGTCACAGGGGACAGGCTTGACATGAAGAAGCTTCAGTTCCCTAAGAAAGAAGCTAAAACACCAACCAAGAATGGTCTTCCAGGCTCCCGTCCCAGTTCTCCTGAAAGAGAAGTGGTAAGTCTATGTTACATTTAGCACAGGCTCAAAAGTGTTGCAATTTGTCAATTTTAGCAGCATAATTTTTCCATTGTAAAGTTAGAAATTTATGAAGTATTAACTTACATTTTAAAAAAAATCAATGGTAATCATGTTGTGTTAGTCATTTTCATCAGTTATGACTTTATGTGGCAGGAAGGCACAGTGTGACTTAAGGATATCGACAACAATTTATATGGTCATTTATATGGTCCAGTGACCTACTATGTGTTGGATGCTACTTGAATAATGATTTTTAAAAGCTACCATTAGAATATATGAAATGTGTGCCAGCTGTATTGACTCAAAAGCCTATATTTAACCCAGCCTTGGCAATGTTTTCTTGATATTAAGCAATGAGACTACATAAAATTTTAGGCTTAAGATATTGTTCTGTCATGATTTGGCTAAAGTGTTCTCTTTTCCTGATTTTAAAAGCTGGATTACAGTCAAGTGATGTAATTTCTCTGCACTTACCACACTGTTCTAGCTGTTTAAATATTAGCTTTTTCTAATGTAATCCTAATATCCACAATGCTGAAAATTATCAGATCTCATTGTGTTAATATGTTGTGAAAGCACCAATACTCATCTCTTCATTACTGTCACAATATTGACATCGAGCTAGTTTGTCAAAAACAGTGTTATATTTGATATTGTCATATTGCAGAGCCCCACTCAACATTTAGGGAATCATTAAAACAATTAAAAGTCTTTATTCTTACATTTTTGTAGTCATAATTGAAGGTCACGGAAACTGTTCATTTTATCACTGTGTTGGTTGTGATTAAAAACACAGTGATCACCTGAGTATTAACTTGAGGGTTAATCTGAATGTCAGTTAACCCGCTTCCTTCTCTTCCTTTCTGTTCAATTCAGAGGAAGAGTCTAGATCTCAACCCACAACCTGCCACAGCTCCTTCCAGAGGCAAAACTCTCCCCACACCGGTACAAGTTGAATTTACCCATTCTAGAAATGACTGAAACCTCATTTAAACCTGGTGTTAACATGCATCTTGTGTGATCATGCAGCTATCAGGCCATGCTGAACTGCATGGAAATCCAGATTTAATCAGCCATGACACAAAAAAAGAAGATGATGATCCAGTCGTGCAGATCACATCTGGAAGTGGTTTAACAAACAGTGTGTCCCAATGTTTGTCAGGTGTATGCACTGGACATGTCAAGCCACGTTTCAGCTTCAGATCTGTCAAGGTAGCTGCTGTTCTGTTTATGTTTTAATCTCCCATGTAGTGGTGAAGATGGATTATTCTGTAAGACGTCATTATCTGCAAAAGTTAAATTACTTTTCTGAAAAAAAAGAAGAAAGAAAATAATATTTAATGAAGCAGCTAAGTGACACATCAGGGAAAAATGCTGACAGTTGCTAATGAATGCTGCTGATTGTCATATTTGGGTTGAAAGAGACTCCTTGAGACACTTTTTTAGCTGTGAGTTTAAACCCAAATTCAGCTTAACTGTGTCTGTTGCATCTTAACACCAGGTTTAAATAGGGTCTACTTCACATTGGACTAATTTAATCTGAAGATAAGCAGAAACTGTTAAAACCTACCTAAACTGATAAGATGTGGTTAAGAAAAACAGACACAGTCTTGGCTCATATAAGGGCTCATACTGCAGGTAATAGTAAGAGTTACCCAGCTTTTTATCACTACATTGGTGTGTATTTTGGAAACTTGAACACATGCGTCTGGTCCAGCTGGAATCACAAGATCTTGCTTGGAAACCAAAATTCTGATTAATTTAGGTGTTTGGTCTGTCTGCTCCTGTTTTAAGCCAAATATCTAACAATATTTGTTTGCTACAGAAGAGGAAGGTAGAGGCCGTCCCCTTGGCGACTCAGGTACCCCCGGCCACCCCTGTGCCCTCCCTGCCAAGTTCAGCTGAAGCCTCTCAGGCATCTGTTTTTCCTGCTGTGAGGGAGGCCCCCACTTTTAAGGCCCGTGAAGACCATGACCAGCTGTCCTCACTCACAACGGTAAGGAAAATTAGCATGGGCTGTGCAGTATTGAATCTACAGTCTGTCTTCATTGGCTAATACATCATTTCTGTATGACACTAGAACGGCACAGCCCGACGACTCGTCCCCTCGCAGCCCGGTAGGAAGAGAAAAGCTAATTGTGGGGGAGCTGACGAGGTACGTGACTTCAGTATATTTCATCTATAAAGTCTTGCTTATTATTTTCTCATTTTAAATGTATACCTTATGTCAGAGTCTGCATGATTTTATCCTCTTTTATTTTGAGCAC
>JAPZDW010000006.1:9168953-9179155 GCA_029814725.1 Acanthurus nigricauda
GGGATTTATCACCCATCATTCATCTGTCTTATAATAATATCATGGCAATGAAAGGTAGCCAGTTTACTGCTTGTGATTTACTTTTATTTCTTTAAAGCCAGCCTTCCTTCTCCCTTTAGAAACACATTTTATGTTTCATATGTAAATGGACAAACTGCAAGGCTCACAGCTCTGATTATGGTTGCATGTTTAATATTTATTTATGAGTTCATTTACTTCTGCAGCCTGAATGTGTGTGTGAATTTTCTGTCAATTAAGTTTATGTTTCTTTTGATACTTGACTTTTTAATTTTATTTCAGTTTCACATGCTACAAATTAAAATACATATTTTAAATGCTGCTATAAACACACAATTACTACTACAAAATCACCTAATTTCTGTGCAGAAAATGAGTTTTTCTGACATTTGTGTTTCAACAATCAGAGCTAAAGTCACGTGTATGCAAGTATAATAGATTATTACTTTAACTAATCAGTACAAATAAATATTCTGAGCGGAGCATTTGCTCTCCAAATAAAGTTGTTCGGTGTAAAGAACAAACCGAACCGATTTAAGCACTTTGAATTACACCTCTGCTGCCTTCTTGCCCAGTTTGGTTTAAATCTACCCCTATCATTTGGTGCCTAGATTAGAGGCTTTCAGTGCAGTTGACATAATGAGAGTTTCAGACTAATGCCACCCTTCTCAGTGCTGCCAAGCTGCAAGCGGGGCATCTGAGTCGAGGTAGGGGGGGTGGGTGGGGGTGGGGGTGTAGTATTAGGCGTATCCATGGACGGAGCATTGCTCATTTCCTTTAAATGCACCTCCTTCCCGACAGAACAGGCAGAGCGCTCTGTCATCCTCCTCCAAAAGCCCCTCATTAGAAAATCTGCCGAGCAGACAAAGCTACTTGAGATGGCACAATGGTGACTCCCCACATGGTGATTTGAAAGAGCATAAAGGAAAATCCAGGTCATGTTTTACTTTTTCTGGACCCTCTCTCCCTAATTTGGACTTATCCACTGAGCCACCCACAAAAAGCTACAAATCTACTGTTTATTTTCATCCTCCATTTTTTAAATGTTTATCATTCAGGCTTCCACGTGACTTACCAACACAGGGACTCACATATGTGGTTAATACATTTTGTTTAAGATAAAGAATGAAGTAACAAAGAAATACTGAAATGAGATAATGGAGGAAATGTAAATTAGTAAACACACATGGTGATGACACACACCTGTGATTCAGCATAACTTATGATGATGATGATGATTAGGAGGAAGTTTTTTATTGTGTCTTAGAAACAAAAAGGCTTCTTTACAAGCGACTCATGGCATGACGTCATCCTCTGTGGCTCATGGTGGTCCTCCTGGAGTGGCTGCAGCTGATTAGGCTCAGAATAAGCCTCTCAAGGTTTTTCCGGCTATGAAAAAGCTTCCATGGTAACTGATGAGGCCTTGTTTAATGATGCAGTCACTGCCAGTGAGGTCTGTCCGGCTCATCTCCCATTTTTACCGTAACAACAACATAGCTGCATCACGAGTCATGCTGCAGTTCGAATGTGTTAGCAGTAATACAGGATGGGAACATCAACCCTCATACTCTCATCCATTCATTTCTTTGTTGTTTCATCACGCTGAAAAATTTCATTATCGGTGATTTTCTCTCATCACATCCTGTTATTCTTTTATTCATGCCACAGCCCAGAGTTAGGCCAATGATTTTTAAATTTAAAACACTGAAGTAGACCTGCTTACACTGTTCACAATCTTAGTTTACTGTGTTAAAGTGCTGATATGTTGTAAAATACAGCTGAGGCCGATGCAGATTAGAACTTTAGCTTGTTAATGGCACTGGCTTAAAATTAAGGGGATGAAAATACAGGAAAATTTGTTCTTTTTGCTCAACTACATTCATTTTATCATTTTGGTTACTGTTCAGGTTCCACATAATAAATAATTCAATCAATAATGATGTCTTAGTTGCCTTAGGCTAATTTTTATTGACTTTTTGTGGATGAAATTCACAAGCTAAATAAGCATAAGCTTTGTTAATGTAAATAACTTTAGCCAAATCTTTATCAGATACAAAGTTAAAGTTATTTATGGATAAATGTATCGATAATTATTAAACATTCATGTAATGCAGGAATATATAATTCTGAAATCTGTTTGATAAGTATTTTCACTTTTGATACTCAAAATACATTTTGATGCTTATACTTTTTTGCTTAACTTTAAAAATCTGTAAGCAGAACTTTGACTTTAACCATAATATTTCTACCCTCTGGTTTTGCTCCTTTTACATTAAAGGTCTGAGTTCTTCTTCAACCACTGTAAAACCAAGGGATCATCAAAGTTATTCAGATTCATCCTGATGGGAACATTTCATGGCAGTCTATTCAGTAGCTGATTGGAGAAACAGACACACATTTATTGTCGCCTCCTGAACTTCACAGTCATCAGAGCACATGGAGTTAGCTCAAAGTGACCTTGAAGCCTCAACCTGCTCAAATGTTGCCATGACAGTTGCATTTTCACCCTTCAGTGCGTTTCACTGTGTCTCCAAGTCAGTCCGGCGTATGAGTGCATCTCAGAGCAGCTGGTTTTGAAGTGCCTTGCTCAAGGTCATGTTGACAGTTAGTGGTAAGGGAGGCGACAGCATGTCTCCTTCATTTCCTGCTCTCCGATTTGGCAGCCAGGGGACCTAAACTGATGGATTTCTGGTTTCAGGTCCATCCTGCAGACTGGTGCCGCTGCAGTCACTTTGCAAAGTGCTGAAGTTTACTGTATGAAGGACAATGATAGATTAATTTGGACTGCTGAGATGAAGACTTCCCCCTGCATCACCATCACTGTCTCTTCATTTCATTATTTCAACTTTGCAACTCATTAAAAGAGACAGCAATTAGCACTTATAGTCATGATAATGATTGTGTTTGGCCTCTTGTATTTTGGGAGTCATCATCAGTTGGCTTAAAAAACACAAAGTGAGACCATCGTAGGAGTCACTTTGTCGTAGTGGGCAACACCAGATGGAGTCACACTGTGTATCAGTGCATCAATGGACAAAGACTTTTCACTTGGCGCCGCAGTGACCACTGTGATCTTACTCACTGGGATAAAGAAAAGTCCAAGATTGGCCTCATTTGTGTTTCATTCACTAAATTATAAAATGACAGATGTATCAATGAGAGACCCCGTTAAATGCAAAGCCCTGCTTGGCTTCACGGTCACTCCGCAGTCCCACTGAGTTCCTGGATGTCCACCTGTCTCTCAGCGGCTCGACCACTCTGGGCCTGTCTGCCAGCTTGCGGACATCTGTTTACCTCCTCCTCCTCCATCAGTCGTCATGGCTGCAAAAACCCGCTACCCACACCATCGCCACCAGACCCCTTGCCTCCCCTCCCCTCCCCCTCGCCGGCCGGCCTTCTCCACCCCTCTCTCGTGTTTCCCCCAGACACCAGCTGTGAACCACTTATGCTTATCCTGCAGTCCACCTCATTCAGCCCTGTCATATCTCCGGCCAGCGCAGCACTATTTCTAAAACTGTCGCTGCACTCTGCTGTATGTACTGGTTTGTTGACCCACAAACATACTATTTATATACTATTCACGCTGAAACTGGGTGAAACTGGGTGTCTATTATAGTCCATTAAAACTTATGAAAAAATAAAGATGAAGGAAGGTTTGCATGTGGTTAAGTTGCAGAGAAATATGCAAATGCAGTTTCTAATACATCCTTTGTTCTGTTTGCAACATCCATGAAAATGCCACCAGACCGCAACACATGATTTTTATGACTTGTGCTATTGAAGATATATGATGTAATTCACCTCCGGGGTTGATCCATATTTTGGGATGCTTTGTATGATTTTTTGATTTTGAAATTGATATCAGTGTGTTAGGAAACTGATGCAGTCTATTATTTATCATGTGCCTGTTGCACCAGAATTTCTGGCCAAACTGATGTTGAAAAAAGCTGCAGACTATAAATTTGTTGTTAGAATCATGCATATACAATTTCAAGGTTTTAAATTAAAATTGAGTCATTTCTACCATAAAGAACAATGCTGTCTAAACTGCTCCACCAAAATGCATCAAGTCCTATAATTTAAGAAGCAGAATTGAAATAACTTCAACTTGTCAGTCATAATGGGGATATTTATTTGACAGTAATAATGTATGAAAGCATGTTGAGGTCATTTCAGTTGTATCATCTTAAATAATTCCAGCACTTGAGGACTTTTATCCATTTCATGCTTCTTTAAAGTGCCTGAAGTGACATTTTACTGTTTCATATAATGCCTCATTGAAAGATGTCCGAAGGGTTTGAGAAGAAAATGTGTGTGTGTGTGTGTGTGTGTGTGTGTTGTGCATCTGAAAATGCTGCTTACACTGATAAAAGGTGACATAGTTTGAATGTGAGCCCAGGATTGGTTGAACTTTTATGGAATGGGTTTGAGCACTTTTTTCCATTCCCTCATTTTCATTTGTCTCCAGGGCAAACGCTGCTGAAATATGAGTAGAAAACAAGAAAGAAGTTACTGTGAATGGATTCAATATGGCACACTCAACTTTGCTTTTAGGCTATCACTATCACTGTATCTGTGTGACCATCTGAGGAACGCTACTTTTCTTTAAATCAGAATCAGTCAGATAAAGTGCCCCTGACTCTAACAAAGCGTTTGAGGATGATTTCATAGCCTAAAAAAGGGATTACGTGACCAGATTTGCGAAGTTGCTGAGTACATGCTCAGTTTTGGCATGAAACACCGTGTGACCCAGCACCACACTGAGAGCCAAATATCCAAATCTGCTCCTCCTCCCATATGCCCCCCAACCTAATAAACCGCCTCCTGCATTGACACTTTCTTCCCTGTCCCCTCTGACAGACTGCAGGCAATGGGCAGCAACAGCCCGTGGGGAGCTCGCTGAGGGAGGTGCAGAGCAGCCAGTGATCAGAGTGAATTAGAGTTATGCGTGACATGCAAAGGAGAGGCTCCAGAATGTGACAACAGCTGAGTTTTAAAGTGAAGCTTTTCCGCCTGAGGGGAGAGGAATAGACGACAAAGAGAGCGCAGCCTGCTGTGAAAAGAGTCAACTCCTTTTGTTAGCTCTTTAAAAACAGACCTGTTATCCGTTGCTCTCCTCATCTAAAGCAGTAGGCCACTCAGAGATGTCTCCGGCAATCAGAGTAGACCAGTTAATGAACATGCTTGTCACAGTATAAATCACCTTTGCACCCATCGCCTTGTTAACATCTTTACACCTCCTGCAGTTGAAATCCCATTTGAAATACGTATATTACAGTTGATAGAAAGGAGACCGAACGTAATAAATTTCAGTTATTGTCACTTTTATTTAGTATTCGTGTTGTTAAATTGTGAGAGATCCAGAGTAAAATCAGCTGAAATTTCTGGCCCCAAAACATTTTAAGTTTGTTTCTAAATCTGCAACATCATACTCTGAATTAATCCTAAAAATCCAACGAGTGTTAAAGACATAATGAATCCAAAATAATTCACTTCAGTCATGATGAAATAACCCAATGTTTGAAGGCAAATGTCATCTGATAAGGGAATAAAGAAGACAACTTTCAAGCCAAGAACAGCAGTGCCTATCTAATCATTTTTTAAGCAACTAAATACATAATTATCATTTATATAGTGGGCTTATATTGAAAACATTTTTTGTCAAGATTGGTGGGACACTAAAACGTAATAAAATATTACAGAAATTGATCATTTTGTGGGAAAAACATGCATTTTTCCTTCTGTCTTCCCTGTAGTCAATGTTGTCAAAGCATTAGATCAGAGAAAAACTCTATAGAACCTTATACATTTGTGTTGTGGCCCAGTTTTGAGGCCCAGAAGTCAAGAATGTTCATGTTAAAACACAACAAAGGTGTTCATTTGTTTGGTGATGTTACATTTGTGTTTTTCTCGCCACATTTGAGTCTGTTGTGAGTATCATGTGACACCTCCGAAGCCCTACATCTCACCTTTCCCTGATCTATGACACTTCCTGGGGTCTCCATCAGCCTAACAGAGAAACTGATACGGCACTAAAATAACAAGCACAAAGCCTTTTTATTAAAAAAACAGTTACATAGCCATGAGGTTGAGGGAAGTTAACATCCCCGAGCTCGTAATTT
Source organism: Acanthurus nigricauda (assembly GCA_029814725.1). Lineage (NCBI taxonomy): Eukaryota > Metazoa > Chordata > Actinopteri > Acanthuriformes > Acanthuridae > Acanthurus > Acanthurus nigricauda. The sequence continues at coordinate 9,175,094 of JAPZDW010000006.1, forward strand.
AATATGAAATAATGACCGGCGTGGGCTTTAAAGTGACGAGGTGTTTTGGTTTCTGCAGTCTGACAGTTTATCTCTGTGTTGTATATTTCAAATGAAGCTGACAGCTTTATCCACATATCATATTTCTGCATCTCTCATAGAAAGTTCATGCAAAATCAACCATAAACATTTGTTTCTTTGCTCCTTGGGGATCAGCTGTCACTCCCATTGCCAGATACCTCATTATTCGTTTTTTTTTTATTAAGTACAAACATGTAAAATTACTTCTCAAAAAGTAGAATTCAGTACTCAATACAGCAAATTTTCTTTGATTTCCTTTTTCTTTGAAGCTGTGTGACATATTTCCAGAGTGCAATGCAGGTGCTCTGTCAAAAGCAAGAGTAGGAAAGTAGGCTGAATGTGCGTCACTGAGCAGTCTTGATGTTTAGTCATTGTTGATTTGCTATGTACAGTTAAAATACAAAATATATGCCTCCCCCCCTGACAATGAAATGCTCCTTTGAGGAAACCTGAGAGAAAGCCAAAAAGGGAGGTAAAACACAAGCACTGTGGTAGCCGAGCTTTTATCTTCTACCAACAAAGAGCTCCACCAGACCGAAAGCATCCGACTGTGGTTTGTCTCAAAGGGAGAACACATGATGATTTGGACTTGCATGAACACACACACAAATACGAAGTTAGTCATAATTCCCAGTGAAGTTACTGTAACAAAACAAAGACGACAATTTGCTCAGTTCAACTATTCATTCACGTTTTTTTTTCCTTCCTGAGGTGAGTTTGGAAATAGCATTCATTCATTTGGCCAAGATGTACAAAAACATTTAAACTATAAAAAGCTGAAAGTATTTTCAGAGTAGGTATTAAGTAACAAATAACTGTATAAAAGATAGCCACTATTTGCTTAAAAAACAGCAATCAGCATATTTTAAAAGTGCTGAAACCGAAAACAGGAGTAGCGAATTGTTCTTTTTACCCCGAGGCGAATTACTTCATTTGGTATCAGGAATTCCTCATGACACACATATTATGACACACATAGTCCTATTCAAGACCTCCACATACCTCCACACACATTGTATGTGTCTGCGATGATTGCTATCACTAGTTAGAGTCATTATGAGTCACACCACATTCTCCAATCTATTGACATTACAGACTGCTGATTTTGTTACACTCTTGTCTTTCTCCACATTTTTTTTCTGTCCCTGCATGTCCTTCTATCTAGAACAGAATAAAACTGCAAGTGAACACATAGTAGATAATTGCGAATGATAAAAAAGGTTTAAGCAAACAAAAAGACCACAGCTTTGCAGGAAAGAAAAAAAAGAGAAATCAAACAGCAGAGTTCTCTGCAGTGTAGTGAGCTGCTCCTGTAAGATCTCTGAGTGTAGTCAAGTGTTTCTATAAATACAGGCCTCCTGCACTGCTCTGCAATTTACACACACACACAGAAACACAAGCACACACACAGACACACCACTGCCACGCCTGTATTTGCCTGCTGTAGACCAGCCACAGGGAGAGTTTTATTACAAAGGTGTAGCTATCAAATCTATTCTCTGTAAGGTAACTTAATTTGTCCCTCATAACTTCATGGCATCTATCCCTAAAAGCCTTAATTCATATGTTTTCAGTTGAGCAAAAATAAATAAAATCAGCATAAACTAGAGTTCATTTAAAGGATTTTCCCAGAGCCACATGATTTATGTTAGAACCTAAAGCAGAATGACATTGTGTTCTGCTTATTTCACCTACTGAAGGTAATGACATGTTTTTATTCGAGATAATGGAGTAAAGTGCATTCATTTCGGTCCTGTGAAGCCAAATTAGTAGGCTGAGTCTGTAGTTTACCACACGGTTCAAAAACACAGGAACTGGATGAATTGTATTGCAATAAAAGCAAACCACTTTGATATCTAATCCACTTAAGCTGTATGTTATCATTTGCGTCATTTGACAAAATAGAGACGGAAAGTTGTAGCTATCCATACAAATTTGAGTCAAAGATCAAAAAAAAAGTAGTTCTTCATGTGGTGAAGCACATGGCACCTGTAAGTGAGCGGACTGAAAGCAGCCAGGGTGGCTCATCAAAGGGGATAAGCTAATTAGCTGTGTGAGACTTACTTGCTAATTCAGAAATACCACCTCAAGCCTGTAAAAAGCCAAGTGAATGTAGCTTCCAATCAAATAAATTGTTGGGTTTTGAGATTTAGTTTTTTTTTTTTACAGCTGAAAGTGTTTAGTGTTATGTGTCTTAAACAAGTAAAACATGAGACAAACTATTAAAACTCTGGCCTGTTGTAGTGTAGGAAGTGGTGTCTGCAGGACATCATCCTGACACAGACTTTCATCTCACCAGAGCAGCTATTATTCAGATGACAAGAATTTCCCAGAGCAACGCAACAGCGTTTGGATTGTGCCTGCAATGTCCCTAACTTTGAGTGTAATACAGAGACGCATCAAAAACAAAACCATGACATTGAAGAAACTTTGAAGTCCCTGCACTTGCAGTCACGAATCACATCAGTATAGAAATGTTCAGCTTGTCCGCAGAATTGCAAATCTGAGGGTTCAGAGCAGCCCTCTTATTAGTACACTGTGGCTCTGAAGCCTCAGTGGCCTCAGGATACTGCAATTCATTAGCATTTTCTTGCATCTGGAATATGAAGTAGAGGCAAATTAGGCTCCAGCAGCCTTTTACATAGAATATAAGGCATTATGTTTTTGAGATATTTTACTTGGTTTAAGTGACATTCAACTTTTGAGTCAGTATTTATATCCATACAACCATTATATCAGCTGTAGGGGATAGGTGGAAAAAAAAACTATTTTTAAAGCAGTGCCTTTTCTACAGAGGGAATTTTATGTTGCTTTAACATGCATGGAAATTGGAACAAGATGCAGAAAAATCGCAGGTTGGTTAACTAACATGGGACCAAATACATGTTTACCATTAACTTGATGGGGTTTTTAACTTTATATGATATAAAAAGTTAGAAAAGAAGCAAGTTGTCACATTTCTGAGGCTATAACCAGTAAATATTTGTATATGACATGTACATATATAAATTGTATATATATATTTAACTATAACAAATATCTGTACATTACTAATGTGCACCTGATCCACTATACTAGTTTACTAATAATAGCAAATTCAGCGGGGAATTTAGCAGGCAGATATTATTATTATTGGCTACATCTAACTACTTTAAAGAATTATTTTATAATAATTTATATCTCAAAATAATTGTTTAGGTTCTTAAAAGCATGGAGAAACAGCTAAACAAGGAAAAGTAAATTACAACTGGTTCATTGAGATAGAAAGGAAGAGTTTGGAAAGTTCACTTTGGTCAGAGGGCAAATCAAGGTAACCACACAGCGCTGAACCATTGATACCGGGCACAAACTCTACTTGAGAGATAAATGTAGGTTAATCCGGTGCATTTATTTACCGCAGGTTCGAGTTGACGTTACCCAACATTCACTCCATGTGACTGTGGCGACGAGTTTGGTGGCAGTGGGTTTACACTTCTTCTCAACTGCTCCAAGTTACCGAAATGAAAAGTGAGACCTGACTATTCTGCGGTAAAGCTAAGCTAATTTATCACTCATTTCACAGTTCTAACCAAGTGTAGAAATATTAAGAGTTATTCAAAACCTGGGATAGGAAAGAAAAAGCTAACTCCAGCCATGACTAACGTTAAAACGACCGCATCCCCTAACGTTACTTTCTTTAAACGCTGGCTTTTCATTTAGTCCCACAAACACAACATCACTCACGTTCACTTACTCCGAGGCGACGTCCGAGAGGTTTGAGTTGACTTTACCGGCGGAAGAAGCCGTTAACAGTCGGTGAAAAATCCGTTATTTCAGTTCAGTTGTGGAGCTAGGAGTAGTCGGAGTTACTGTTTTTTCGCTCCTGCCTATCTCCCCTCTCCCTTTCTCGTCGCCTGTTCCTGCTTCCCCTCTCCACATCCAGCATTCCAATATGGCTGCTGTAGGGAGCGACGGAGAGAGAGAGAGCGAGATAGATAGAGAGGGAGGGAGAGAGAGATAGAA
>JAPZDW010000006.1:9394454-9406797 GCA_029814725.1 Acanthurus nigricauda
TCTGTTAGAGGTGAGGTGTGTGTTGTACTAAAGTCTTGCGTGTGTGTGTGTGTGTGTGTGTGTTTTTGGCAGGCTGTGTGATGTCAACAAATTGACAGCGAGGCTTTTGGAGATGACAGCAATGCCAAAGAGTCGGGTGAAGAGTGGCTGCAGCTATTGGCAGTTAGCACATTTGCAGGAGGCATGGCTGTTTGCACCTTCAGTTGAGCTTAAATCAGGTCATGAATACACAGAACAAGATCCTCTGTGTGGTTGCTTTTTACACACATAAACAGTTACATTAACTGTGTGTAAATAAAACATTAGCATACCATTTGTGCATGCGTCAACAAATCGTGTTCCAGTGTTACTGCGTCCTGCTCATTACTGCAGTGTTAACTGTAATCGGCTCAAGTCAGTAACATGTGTTAATGGTAGCCTACAGTGTCAATAGTACATTTGTGCTTTTCAGTAATTACCTTGAGTGCTCAAGCTATCTCGACCATGGTCCTGAAACAGAAAATCAGAGATTTAGGCATTGGGAGACAGTTTGAGTGATCCGGGCCTCATCTGAACAGCTCTGGTGAATGAACTTACCCTTTCTTTGGTGTTAACGCGAGACCACTCTTTTCTTTCCACCCTGTAGAAATGAAGAAGAAAAGCAGAGATGTTACATTTTTGACAGATGATTTAAACTGAAATTGTCAACAAGCTCCTAATCTTATAGTAACTTACAGAGCATAAACATCTGATCAAGGTGTTTGTAACTGTTGAAACATGATGAAAGATCAATAATCCCTCCCACGATCACTCACAGTCTGTCTGACCTGTGCTTGCTAGGGATGAAGCCGACCTCCTCAGCCTCGTTCTGGGGGCTGACCTTGCGGGCCTGCCACCACTCCTCATCTCCGCAGTCCAACACATGCAGCACGTCCCCAAACTTGAAGCCCAGTGCCTGACTAAGGAAGCCACAGTCTGCAGTCTTGTCATAGTCAAAAAGAGCCCTGTGTGATAAAACAATACTAATCAGTCACTTACTGGAAAGCTAAGACAAGTTCTTGTAGCCAGTTTTATTATTCTTCTTTTTACATTTGCTTAAGAAGCTACATAATTACAAAGAAGTGTTTCACGCTATTTGAAAACAGCACAACGCATACTTTATATGGTTTATTGTGACTGCTTTTTCCATTGCTTCTTTGTATAAAGAGAAACAGACAGACAATGCAATCCTGTTAAATCTGCCCAAAATGAGAAATTATGGCTTTCTCTCAAACTGCTGCAACAGAATGAACAGATGTCACCTTGATTAGAAAATCTAAGGTGTCACCACATTTATGTAAATTTTGACAAAGTTGCAATTATACAGGAGGAATGTGAAACATCAAAATTATAGTATACAGTACAGCATAATAGATAACAAGTGAGGTGACAAAATGGAAATAAAAACCCCAGAGTAGATGTTAAAGTCAATCATTTCTTACTTAAATGGTGTTGCAATACTGCTTCCGGCCACTGATGGCAGCATGGAGCAACAAGCTTCTGACTCGACGCGCAAAGAAGAAACTGATCGCTACCTTGAGGTTACACCTGTTGGAGTTTCGTTGGAATGAATCATGCATTTGTTTCTCATTCACGTGTAACAGGCGTTCATTTTGATATAGTATTTCCGAGAAGTTTACATTCTCTCTAGTTTTTTACTACCTTTGCATGTTATGTCATAAACAACTCTTAATCAGCACACGTGATGGATGCTCATGTCATTTACCAATTTATGACCACGATATGTAACATTAAACTAGGTCTTACGTTGTCTCGTCCACGGACGCAACAGCAAGTGACGTTACGCCAACATTACACTCTAACGGTCGATGATTAAGCTAGCTTCACTAGCTGTCAAACACTCTCACAAGTGACGTTAAGAAAGCGACAACCGTACGAAAGCAGTTTTCATTACAAACACTTGAGTTTTCTTAGTATGGAAAGACAAAAGGAGAACTCTCACAACTTTCAAGCAGCTGGGAGAGGCAAACTTGAAAATGGCAACGGGACAACTGAGCAATAGCAGGACTATGGGAGCTTTCGTCGTTGTCAGTACAACCTAATGGATTTTTAAAATCCATATTATGTAACCGTATACATTGAGAATGAATACCAGAGCAGACACTTTCACTGTCCTGACACTTCCGGCTATCGAGTTTCACCTGAACCAAGACAATCATCAGTTACAGCATACGTAACATTAGAAGTTCTTCCAAAGGTAAGATCTATATTGCACTTACTCTGAACTCATTCACTGTGAACTGGTTGAGCAGATTGAGATGATTACAACAACCTTTCTATCTCGTGGCTTAATTTTCTTAAACTTTACACTGTCACATATCCTCCTCTGTCGCTGGTTGCTTTGCTTGTTGTGATAATTCAGTGACAGTAGATGCTATGAGTGGATTGGTGCTATTTATGGTGCTGAAACAGCTGCAGTAGTCATTGGGTTTAATTTACTGCTACACCACTTCATACAAGAGAGATGAGCATGGATGATCACTGCAGCCTCATTTGCTTAACTGGAATATAAGGCAATGCGATGGAGTTGTATTTGAAGTTAGTCTAGTATAGATATGTGTGCAGTAAATATTGTGAATCTGCTTGATACACATAAAGCCAGATTGGGTCATATTTTGGAACATGATACCTTCAGTTTTTGTTGGTGTATGTAACCTGACAGTTCAGATAAAGGCTTACCATATTATGTAAATTTATAATATCTATTCCTCATAGTTTGCAGCATAAGCAGAGGCATAAATCTTTACCTTATTAAAGTTGTTAAAAAGGACCCTAAATGTATAAAACTGTACTTCCTGGCTTTTTAGGGGGAACTGCTTAGCTCTTGGGACATTTGAAATGAACTGCTAGTATAATCACAGCTGGCTTCAGACAGTATTTGCAATTGCATATGTACATTTTCTTCCCTCTGTCACTTTCCTCTCCTCTTGTATGTTTTGTATTGTTTGTTGCACATAATGTCTTGTATCATCTTATTATCTCTTTGCTCAGGCTTTCACTCACACATCCTCAGAGCCTCTCTAACTTGTGAAACTAAGGGCTGTCTGCAGTGCCGCTCCAGTAATTCAGGGATAAATATAGTTTTGCAACAGGAAAGTTGATATTGTTATGAGGCTTCTATGAGGCTTCTGCAGGAGCTTTTACTGTTGTTATACAATCATGTTGCACAAGGTTATTCTGCTTGTTAGGTTCGTATTTTTTTCTAATAATCAAATTCCCTCTGGTGACAATGAACCATACTCTCATTCTCAAAACTCAACAACAGGCTCTATAAAAACCTTGGACCAACTTCATAAATTTACAAGCAACAGTTGACACCATAAGAGCTCCTTCGTGGATGACTGGCGTTGCTGCAATTATGACTAAATATATGACGATGATGCAACAAAGCATTTGGCCTCGTAAGTGCAGAACAGTCATATCACACATAAAGTCCTCTGGAACCACAACAGCTGTGTTGTTAGCTAGCTAATTTTAGCTGGCTGGTAACTCTAACAAAGTGTAGATGTGGATTAATATACTTTGTTATGTTGGCTGAAAACAAATGTATCTAAATGCAAATTTAGATGCATTTGTTTTCTTTACAAAAACAGTCAAAACATAATTTCCTCATCAAATGTACATTTAATTACACCTAGCGTAGATATTCAAAAACCTATATGGCCTGAATGTAAACATAATAATGTAATCACATTTTAGTACTGCTGCTCATTACTTATAGATTGCTGTTATATGGAGGTCAAAAATTGCATTAACCTAAAAATCTTCCCTTCAAACTACTGTTACTATTATATCAGTGTATTTCTGTATTTCTGCTGTTTCTTCATTATGTGTGAGACCTGATGTAGAAGCCTCTCTTCGGGTTACTCCTCAGTGTCGTGGTCCCAGAGCCCATGCTGCTGTTCATCAGCTGTTCCCTCAAGTCATGGATCTTAGCCTCAAAACGGCTATACTCTGAGACACAGAAAAAAAAGCGCATAAAGAATTTTTGGCCACACTTAGACACATCAAAAGTCTGCTTGGATGTGATTACTGAGACACCTTGCCAGACTAGTTTGCTTTAAAATTTATCTACTATTAGAAATGAAAAATCTGTGCCTCAAGGCTTGTTAGGTGTGACTGTTATGGTTTTACCGTCTGGTCTGTACTGAGCAATGATCGTCACTGTCTGGCCAGCATTCTTCAGTGCTGCAGCTGCCTGTTCGTGTGTTGCCATACGCAGGTCCACACCATTCACCTGGTGCACACACAGCATGACTGTTAACAACCACAACTGAGAAATTGCTAAATTAAACCATAGAATGCAATAATGTGTAAGTGAGAACTTTATAAAGATAAGTGTCTTTACGCTGAGGATCTGATCGCCCTTATGTAGCTCTCCGCTGAGGTCAGCTGGTCCTCCAGCCAGGATAAAAGAGATAAAGATTCCCTCTCCATCCTCTCCTCCAACAATGTTGAATCCCAGACCTGTGGAGCCTCGGTGGATCAAAACTCTGCGAGGCTCCCTGGAAAAGAGATAGAAGAGAGAGGAAAGTTCAGTAATACAATGCACAATACAAACTCGCTATATTATGGGCTAACTTGCCACTACTAGTGCTTATATGAGTGCTGCTAATAATAAATCAGTGTAGACTATATGAGAAACGTTTTAGTGAAAGGACCATTCTCACCTGGGGATCTCATCATCTCCCATCATGCCGTGTAGAACAGGAGAAAACCGACTAGGTGAGGTGGGAGTGAGTGCTTGTGGGTAATCTGACCCAAGATAGTTGGGGTGGCTGAGATCCGTATCCATATGGGAATATGCTAGAAAAATACACACAAACCAAAAAGGAGATATTATATGCCAGGCCGGTATTGTACACAGATGTGTAATATCTTAACACAGCTCAAACTTCTAGGCATCTGCTTTCCTACTGGCTAAATATGCTTGCGGAATGTGATACTTTCTTAATGTTTTGCATGAAACGTTGTCTGTAAACGTCTCATGAAAGCCAACTGAAATGAGTGTTATGGCTCATTTTTCTTTGATATAAGAACAGACTTTCATCAAGAGGCGGATTGATGTCAAAGAAAGTTTTTATGTTTTTGCATGGAAAAAAATAAAACTCTGAACCTGTGCACCTCTGCTTTGAATTTTACAGAACTCCTACAGTCATCCGTAGTGATTTACAAAGAATTGCCTGATTTCAGCTAGCTACAGTTAGCACAACCCAATGTCAATCAACACAAAGTGCAGACTTTCACAGGGAGAGGGGCTTACTGCTGGTAAGGTCTGGGGGGTTATAGGAGTTGGTCAGGAACAAATTGTTGGGCTTGGCCACCCTGAGGTACACCACCTCGGCTGTGTTCTTCAGAGCCCCTACCGCATCTTCATGCATCACATCCTCCAGACACACATTGTTCACCTGATTGTTGAAAAGAAGCAGGGAAACACAATTGGTATCACCCACTGGAAAATGCATCGCAAATCTCACTGAAAAGGCTGTAGGGGATGGTGAATCATCAGACTGGATATGCTTCTTGGTCCCCCATTGCACACTGACACATGTACATTTACATATGTGGTGTATGATAATAGGTCTTTTTATGATCAAAAAACACCAAGGGATTAAATTTAGATCAACATTTAGCAGCAAAATGTTAGTGATAAAAGTAAAGTGGGAATGTATTTTGGCCTGGTAAGAATTAGTGACTTTAAAGGCAAGAAAGCCAATAAAATGTCCATTTTTATGCTTGAATAGTCAGCTATGAGTTTTTTTTAAATATAGACCTCGATTTGAATCATGCATGAGGCAAAATCAGCTGCTTCTTTTACTGCTTTAAATAATAAAATCATTAGTTTGATAGGATGGATATCTAAACTATAGTATCACAGTGCAAATCATGATTCCATATTATTTTTTGTTGTAGTCTAAACTTAATATTGAGGTCTTGGTTTCCAATTACAACCCCTGACCCTAACTCTTACCCTAACTGAAATAAAGGTGGTGTTTGGATTTAGTAATATAAAACACCCAACCTTAACTAGTGCTGTTAATTACAGAAAAGTACATTACTATGTATGAATTAATGAAGCCGCAGATGAAAAATGTATTTTTGAGCAGGGTCAGAATAAGCTTGCTGTTATATCCCATTCAGAGTTAAAGCATTTTCTGAGACACCATTTAATAGAAACCAAGCACCATTTTGAGTTTGCTGGTGTTGAGCTTGACATAAGCTGTTGTGTACAATCTGTGTTCTCCAGTAGATGGCAGTAATGCAGCTTGAAATGCATTGAGGCAATACTTCTGTTTAACATTTATACCATCCTACGCATCTATTAACATATTAATGAAAGTAATTTCAGGCCATGAAAATTACATCTGTAATTTGTCTTGGCACTTGATACATCAGTGCAGCTTAAATACACAAATACACAATACACAAATATGTGAGTGTGAATGTTTGGTAATGTGTGTTATTTAAAGGTGAAAGTCTAAGTCTATCAATGGCGTGCATTTGTGTGGGCATACATCTCTGCATGCTAGTTTTTATTACAGATTGTGTGACTGACCGCTAAGATCTTGTCTCCGATCTGTAGACGGCCATCTTTATGAGCTGCCCCGCCTTCAATGATCTTGGTGACATAGATACTGTTATCTCCTGGTATGTGCTGGTTTCCCACCCCTCCAGCAATGCTGAAACCTAATCCTAAGAAGAAGAAGCAATGAGAGGAGCAGAGAGTGAGCAAAGGAGGTATGGGTTAACACAGAGCAGATTTGCTAAATCCAGAGGGCACAGCTTAGCAGGGTATAAAGGATTCTTGAATCCACACAAAAGCGTTGATGCTGTATACAAGTCCATACAGCAACATACCTTTAGGCCCTTTGATGAGTTTGATTTCAGTGACTTTCTCTGCCGCTGGTTTTCTGCGGAGAACATAAAGGCGGACGATAGCACCTGCCTCCTTAAGAGCCTCCACAGCTTGGCTGTGCGTCACCTCTCTCACATCAACATCATTCACAAATAAGATGCAGTCATTCACACTAGAATCAGAAACAGAGAGAGAAGAAAGAGAGAAAGAGACAGTTGGAGGAGAGATAAAGTATGAGTTTTTGTTTTGGTGAACAAATCAGGTCTAATTGTTCATCAAAAAGGGGGTCAGCAGTATTCATTTCTCAGCTAAACCTGTATGAAGGATCCAGTTTTACTCCAGACCTCTGGTCTTTCCCCCACAGCTGTCAGTATCCAATATTTCAGAGGGTAAAAACTCTTGTGCTATTGATTAAATACAAGAGTTAGCTGCAGTGTTACTCTCCATTTCAACTGATCTTAAGTTTATATTTAAATTTTAAGTGAAAATTTGTGTGTAGAGGAGAAGCTGAATTTCAAGCAAAAAGATTTTGATAAAGTATCTATTTTCAGACAAATGTTCTTCCTCTCGGGGCATAGAAACTTTACTGATATCTACTCCATTGACGTGTTTAAAATTGATTTTTATGGCCAAGAAAATTATAGTGTATAAAATTTTGTAAGATTGAAATAATTTTTAAGGGCTACAAGCGGTTTAACAAATGAAGCCTAGTGAAAGTTCAATCAGGAAGACTATCTTCATGCCTACTATATTTACAGCTCTCTCTCTTCTATAGGGATTCTCCAAATCTAAAATGTCAAGAGGAAGCATAAAACCTCCAGCACAGAGATGACTTACCAATATGGAAAGTGACAGTTTGCATTAGCACAACTGCTGACACTGTATCAGCCACCGCCAGTAACAAGCTAAAAAGCTAACAAACAACAATAATTGAAAAATCCTCACTACACTTGCCATTCTGAAACATCTATTAGTAACAGATTTTGGTGCACAAAAGACTCCTTATCTGAGTTCTGTAAATGTTTGAGATTCAGTCTAAGTTTTAAACATGGAGCTTGTGACTGAATTTTCAGTGTTTTCTCTTACTAGCCATCCTGATGCGTGCAGCCTTAAGCAAACAGCATGATGGACAGAACTTATGTAGAAAAACAATGTGAGACAAAATATGTATCTGAGCAGGGGATTACTACATACTGAAAAACATGTCTGGAGAGGGAATTTTAGCGTAAAAGAACATTTAACATACAGACAGTATGAAATGTTCCAAATCAGCACTACTAAACTACATTTTCAAAAATCTCACAGAACTCTTTGTTCTGATTTACAAGGATATGTTCAAATAAATCTTGAGGGCCATTAGGTCACTCTTTGTGGAAGAATTACCCTGAAAAAATGTTTTTATGTTTGAGTCATCACATAAAGCTCACAACCCACCTGAAAGCAACAGAAATTTTACACCCACAAACTGCACATGGTTAGATTTTCAAGGAACTTCATTTTTTTAAAATAGTAAGACAAATGAGGTTCATTGTATTTTCTTCAAGGTATTTAAATTATGTTGTTCAAAGCAGACGTTAAAGGCCAAGGAGGAAAAAAAAACTGTATTCAGGCAAATATAAGCATTTTCCCCAGGCATGCTTCAAACTCTGAAGTCATTCCAGATGGATGTTTATAGGTCAACTGTGAAGAGACGGATGAGAGCATGCCTCTGTGCATGGCTTATTTATTGCAGTGTAATCGGTAAAACGACTCATAAAATGCAGGTTTCTTTTATTCAGTAAGGCAAATTCTGCACTACAGCCTCTTTTAAGGGTAGAAAAACAAAGTGATACTATCACATATTCTTGCAGTTGGCTCATTTAGGATCTGATCTTCCCGAGCTTTTATTTAAGCTGTCATTTGCCAAAATAATACCTTGTGTTTTTTAAAAAAAAAATCTTTTCTTACTTTTCCATATCGTGAGCTTAAAAAATGGCCTTATTTATTATATATGAATACAAGAGTGAGACTTCTGAAGCCTTGTGAAAACACACGAAAGCGGCAACACTGTATCAGTCTTTTTCCCCCCTAAAAATGTTTGGTCTCTTACTCATTTTTAGTTCTGCTAAAAACAGTCAAAGTTAATAGAATAGCTTAGAACCTATAGCAGTAGTAGAGGTTGCTTTGGGTTAAACGTGTAGGTCCTATCTAATGTAACTGTGATGTTGAACTGGTTGGACAGTCAATAGGCTGTAGTTCTGTGGTACAACACTTCAGGTTTAAGATAAAATCCATGTTTTATTTAGAATGCATGTCTTCTCCAAGTGTGTTTACAAGTTGTCTGTATCAGAGAAGTAAAAAAAAAAAAGTGTAGGAAAGAGCAGAGAATGGGAAAAGCAATGGCAACTTTAGAGCAGCATTTCAGAGTAGACCTAGCTCATATAAAAACATGGGCTTTTTAATTTTGGGAAAGTGGGAACATTGATGCATACACGCAAGCTAGCTTTGTGTTTATTGTAGCATAATGGCGTGGTTTTACCTCAGCCGTCCATCCTGAGCTGCAGCTCCTCCAGGTATGATTTTGGTGATAAAGATACTGGGGTCGTCGCCCACATGTGGGTTGTCTGTTCCTCCTGCTATGCTGAAGCCAAGGCCTGAGTTACCCTGCAGTAGAAAATCCAAACCATACTTCAAACAAAAGAGACAGTCATAGACGCAATTATTTTATTTCTCTTTGCCATACTGGTAATAACAAATATGGTAGAACTGCAGAGGAGTAAACATCGAAAAGATCATTTTCTTAAACTCACTCTCTCCAGTGTTATCTCCTCGTACTCGATTTCCCCTTCCGTCCCATTCACCTGTCAAGAGGAAAGCTAGTTAATACAGTGTCATACAGAGAAAATATGATTTGGGGGAATTTTTGCAGTTATTTAAACATTCATACAGTTATTATGTGTTTGTACAAATTTAGTATATGGAAAAAATAAGACACTAAATCCCTAAAGTCAGCTAATTTTCTTTCAGCATTTGCCCTCTGAGTTTGCTCTTCATATGTTGCTACTCAATAACTGAATCAGAAGTTCTAGATGGGGAATTTCCCATCAGCATCATTCCCGAAGTCCAATCAAAGTGTCCCTTAACCAGTCGTTCTGTGTACCTCTTTGACATTCTGTATGTGTGGACCAAAATGGTACCTGGTTTAAAATAGCAAAACTTTTATTCTTTTTGTCTAATTTGCCTTCTGGCAGAACAACTTAGCTACACATCAGCTTTACCTAAGCAAGTCCCACAGGAAGAGGAAATTTAAAGAACTTCAGACTTCACTGTTTTGGTGCTGACCTAGAAAACAACTTTTCTTAGTGCTGTAGTGGTGCAAAAATACTGGTCTGCGTTGAGAGGCTTGTCTCTGAGAAGCCTCATTTTCTAAACTCTAATAATTCATGACAATATGTTCAAGACATTTTACTGCTTTCATTTTAGAAATGGCATCACTAAAGAACTTCAAATAAAGTCATTTTTCTGTTTTTTCAAATGTGTATCAAAGAGAGAAACCTCATTTTAATTAAAATGGAGTCAAATTAATTACTGTTATCATTCAGATTAGCACAATGAGCAGACCTACCTGGATGCTGGGAAAAGGAATGAAATCACTGATAACAGAGACTGAATAAGGAGGGGGTTTGTCATGTAGTCGAACCTAACATAATAAAACAATAAAGGAAAGATTAAACATAATCCTTACATATGGGGAGCCATCGAGTGTGTCAGTGTTCACCACCACTGGAGGAGTATTTCCCTGGAGGGAGAGAGAGGAGAAACATTATTAAGAAGTAATGGCAGGAACTCCAAGATAAGGCAGCTCCTGGATGAGCTATATCCCCGAAACCTACAGTCACAGCCAACACTGATGGCCATTTTAGCTCTTAGCTGTGATAACACTATTCTCATTCTGCTATGGTTGTCACTCTGCTAGAGGATAGAGATCACTGCTGGTGAGCCATCCACCCATGATGGACACGGATTCATGCCAGCCCACTTGGTTTTTCCAAGCTGGTCTTTTAGTGTATCTGGGTGTAGCTACTGGTTGAATTATAGCCTTGCTTGTGCAACCGATGCTGTAAATGGCTATCTAGTGACTACTGTGGACACGGGCATCTGCCTCCCACCCACCAGTCGTTTCAAAACAAACCTCTCAATGACTCATGTGCAGCCGCACTGTGACAGCACATGGTGGCAATCTCCCAGCTCTCTCAGGGGGATGATGAGAAACAGTAAGTTGTCACTAAGCAGAATGTGACAGACAGTCTGATTATTATCAAGGAGTATAATGTCAGCTCGCCTTGGGGTTGGTTATTCTTATTAAATTTTGTCCAGAGCTGTTCTGGATCTGCTATGGTTTGTGCAAAGTAAAAATCAACATACCAGCTGGTTATTCATTAGGAACAAAGGGGTACAGAAAAGACTAGAAAAGACAGCAAGTCAATGAGAGAACAGGATGTTTGGCATTGATATGATTTGTTTACCCACTGGGACTTTTTGCTGTCTTCACAACTTAAGTGTGACAGTCAACCTTCATGCACTTTTCTAATTCTTCTTTTAATCCTACTTTCTTTATACCGTATTCTTATACTTTCATGCTTCTTTCAAGGATTTCCTCTCATCATCAATGGTGTCTGATGTTGGAAGATGTACATGCACCATTATGTACAATGCTCTTTGCAGAGCACGGTCTGAATCCTGATCTCAGCTCCCGCATTTATTTCTGTCGCTGTCTGTACCTTGCTGATTAGCATGGGAAAGACCCTGTGCATCGAAAATGCTTACAGAGCAGCAAACAGCAGCATAAAGTTGGCCTGCTGACCTTCACAGACCTGACGGCTCTGACACGCACGAATAACTACATAACCAAACTCAACACGTTCTTTCAGCTTTTAACAGAAACAGGTTCATGTTTCTTACCCAAAGATGTTCATGTGATGCAATGAGATCAGTCTTAGTCTGTTACTCTTTAAGACATTTAAATTGTCATTGGCACTAAAAGAGGAGATGTTTTGCATCGATCATGCAACTGAACATTCAGCCCACTGTCAAGAAACTGTTTTCCCCCCATTTAGCCTATAAATACTGATACACTTTTTGGTCTTTATCTCCTTGCTCTATTATATAGAGTCTACATGCACTCAGTTACAGTTTACTGGTAAATTATGACCATCCTTTTTTTTCTCAATAGGCTAGATAACATAAGCACGTCTCTATTGTTTAACAGTTAAAGCCTGTTCTTTACCACACCGCCATCCTTTTCTCCAAGCCTTCCTTTTTCATGATTAATCAAGCTGAATGATCCTAATTATAGCTGCCATTATAAAGAGAAGATACTCATCCGCATAAGGAATTGACTATAAAATTCTCCTCCAGCCCTCCACAAATGCCAGAGCTCAGCTTTAACTGCACACTGTTCGATTATAA